>JAZGLO010003484.1:0-23054 GCA_036873155.1 Biomphalaria sudanica
ACACCTGCGATGAATGGTACCATGCATCATGTCTCCATATGAATACACCTGTGTATTATGCCTTAGGCAACAAAGATGCATCATGGCACTGTGTACCGTGTGGGTTACCTCAGTTTACATCAGGACTGTTTGATTCCTTTGATGCGGACACTTCTAACCCATACAACATCTTAAACACCATCCCAAAACCAACTCACCAACCACTAGCCAGATCCACTCCTGTTAAACCTAAATCTACTAAAATTAATACAACAGCCTCACTAAACAAACCTCCTAAAGAAGTAATACCAAAATACCTTAAAACCTTAGTAATAAATTTTCAAAGTATTAGGAACAAAACAGCAGACTTAGAAATTTTATTAGAATGTGAGAAACCAGACATAATTGCAGGAACAGAAACTTGGCTACATCCTGAAATTTATAATGCAGAAATTTTCAATAGTAATTATGAAATTTTTAGAAAAGATAGGGCTGATAATCATGGAGGAGTTCTTTTAGCAATAAAAAACACTCTTATAGCTGAAGAAATTACCTTACCTAACTCAAAAAACATAGAATCTACATTTTGTAAAATTAATACCACCTCAACATCCCTTATAATAGGCAGCATTTACAGACCACCAAATTCTAGTTTAGAATACATGCAGGAACTATGTAATCAGATTACTACACTTAAAGAGACAAATAAAAATGCAGTTTTTTGGATTATGGGTGACTTCAACCTACCTGATATAAATTGGAAAACACTAACCATAGATAAACACCAAAACCTTAAGGACATAAATGAGCTTTTCATAGAAACTTTACACAACCTAAGTTTAGATCAAATCATTAAAAAGCCAACTAGATTAAACAACACATTAGATCTCTTCTTAACCAACAGACCTGGATTAGTAGTTGATTATGATATTATCCCTGGTCTATCAGACCATGAGATCATAAAAATACACAGTGAGATAAAAGCAGTAGCCAATACAAAAACCAAAAGAAAAATCTTACTCTGGAATAAATGTAACCTAACACAACTACACCAAGCTGCATTAAACTTTCAACAAACATTCTTATTAGAAAAAGACTTTAACCAACCAGTCGATGACCTCTGGAATTTCATTAAAAACCATCTTAAAAGCATTATAGAAAATCATATACCAACTAAATACACATCAAACAAAATAAATAAATACTGGTTTAATAATAGACTAAAGAAGCTTTGTAAACAGAAGGAAAACCTATATAGAAAATTTAAAGAAACCAAGGCAGAAAGAGTTTACAAAAAGTATATAAAAATTAAACACCTAACCCAAAAAGTAAGCAGACAGCTGCAGAGTGAATACATAAACAATGTAATATCTAAAGATAACAACAAAAACCTATGGTCATACATTAAGTCTAAGAAAATGGAAACAACAGGCATAGCGCCATTAAAAGATGAACATAACATAATACATAATGATAATGAAACTAAAGCAAACATCCTAAACAAATACTTTGCATCAGCATTCTCAGCCCCAGGAGACAAAGACATATTTCTTAATTTGAACCAAGTAGACAACATAGAAGATTTAGTAGTACAAGAAAATGGAATTAAAAAACTATTAGCCAACACCAAACCAAATAAAGCGTCTGGACCTGATGGTATTCCAGCTAGATTACTCAAAGAACTAAGCAATGAGCTAGCCCCAGTGTTCAAAATACTCTTTCAGGCATCGCTTAACCAGGGCAGAGTACCAAAGGACTGGAAAGAAGCTAATGTCACCCCCCTATTTAAAAAAGGAGAAAAATCTGATCCAGGAAACTACAGACCAGTATCACTTACCAGCATCACATGTAAAATACTAGAACACATAATATGTAGCAACATCATAAACCACTTAGACAAACATAATGTCCTCACCCCATACCAACATGGCTTTAGGAAATATAGATCATGTGAAACACAACTAATAGGACTAATTGATGATTTCTCAAAAGGTTTAGATAATAGTGAACAAATAGATGCTATCTTACTAGATTTTTCCAAGGCTTTTGACAAAGTTCACCACCATAGTTTGCTTAAAAAATTAAAATATTTCGGCATTAACGGTCCACTGCATCAGTGGATTAAAGATTTTCTGATAGGGAGAGAACAAACTGTAATAATAAATGGCTCTAAATCGACACCAATAACAGTAAACTCAGGTGTACCTCAAGGAACAGTCTTGGGTCCACTACTATTTTTAATTTACATAAATGATTTACCAAATTGCATTAGTTCAGGAACAAAAGTCAGATTATTTGCAGACGATTGCATAATATATAGAACAATAAAAACAAAACAAGACACAGATATTTTACAAAGAGAATTAGATGAATTACAGAAATGGGAATCAAATTGGAGCATGTCTTTCCACCCAGAAAAATGTCAATTGTTAAGAGTAACAAAAAAAATTAAACAAATTAATTCCACTTATCTTATTCATGGCAAACCAGTAACACAGACTAAAAACTCAAAATACCTAGGTGTTATAATAAATGAAAAACTGTCATGGAATCCACATATTGATGAAACTATAAAAAAATCCAACAAAGCATTAGGGTTTATTAAAAGAAATTTCTATAAATCAAATAAGAACATAAAACTAAAATGTTATTTAACCTTGGTTAGGCCAATAATAGAATATGCATCCACCGTGTGGGACCCCTCAACTCAAGAAAACATTAAGAAACTGGAACAAACACAAAATAGAGCAGTGAGATTCATAACAAACGAATATTCACATTTGACTAGGGTAACACCATTAGTAAAATCACTAAATTTAGAAAGCCTTCAGGACAGAAGACTCAAAAGTAAAGTAGCAATTATACATAAAACACTGAACCATAATCTTCAAATACAAAAACAAAATTTAATAAAATACTCTGAAAGACACAAAAATAAAGGCACATTCCTCGTCCCATATGCTAGGACAAATTTGTACAAATACTCCTTCTTCCCTAGTGCTATTAGAGCATGGAATGGGTTGCCTGAGCTAGCCAGAAAAACCAGTGACTTGGCAGAATTTAAGTCATTGGTTAATATGCATGACTAAATGCATGACGCGTAGGACGTAATCATCTTCTTTTTTGAAGTAACGTCTGTATTATATAAGATAAGAAGATAAGAATCTAGATCTAGAATCCAATATTATAGATAATTACTAGTATCAAGATCTAAACTAGATCTAGAATCCTAGATCTAATTATAGATCTAATCTAGATCTAGATTATTATCTAATCAGATCTAGAATCACACGAGATACTGGTTACTGTCCCTAATACTAAATAGCAATAGGCCTAGATATATAGTTTAGATGTAAATATATAATAAATTTATCCTGAAATAGTCCTATTATTAAAATTAACTTAGATCTAGCTGTAATTTTTTCTTACCTTGTTTGGTGAAAAAAAGATAATCTAACAAAAATAGATAATGCAATCCAAAATCCAATGAATCGAGAGCACGCTTCAAAGGAATGTTGACACACGCGCTATGCATTGAGTCACCATACAAAATCCAAGATGGCCGCCTTGAGACCAATCAAAATAAGCTTCTATGTACTTGACCTTGATATATACGTCATTGCTTGAGCTCTAGTTACTATAAATAGTTTTAGCTAGGAAAATCATCAGGAAAATGACGTAGTACGCAGTATGACCTTTAAAACGATATCAAATACGATACCGTTAAAGAAGATCACCCATCACAAATGGAAGTTCTCAATCAGACACAGCAGAAATAAATACCTATCACTGTTAATATTAATAGCAGGAGATGTAGAGTCAAATCCAGGGCCTAGATCTAAAGATAGATGCAACATCTGCAAAAAAGTATGCACCATGAAACAGAAAGCCATTCAATGTGACACCTGCGATGAATGGTACCATGCATCATGTCTCCATATGAATACACCTGTGTATTATGCCTTAGGCAACAAAGACGCATCATGGCACTGTGTACTGTGTGGGTTACCTCAGTTTACATCAGGACTGTTTGATTCCTTTGATGCAGACACTTCTAACCCATACAATATCCTAAACACCATCCCAAACCAAACTCACCAACCACTAGCCAGATCCACTCTTGTTAAACCTAAATCTACTAAAATTAATACAACAGCCTCTCTAAACAAACCTACTAAAGAAGTAATACCAAAATACCTTAAAACCTTAGTAATAAATTTTCAAAGCATTAGGAACAAAACAGCAGACTTAGAAATTTTATTAGAATGTGAGAAACCAGACATTATGGTAGGAGCAGAAACTTGGCTACATCCTGAAATTTATAATGCAGAAATTTTCAATAGTAATTATGAAATTTTTAGAAAAGATAGGGCTGATAATCATGGAGGAGTTCTTCTAGCAATAAAAAACACTCTTATAGCAGAAGAAATTACCTTACCTAACTCAAAAAATATAGAATCAACATTTTGTAAAATTAATACCACCTCAACATCCCTAATAATAGGCAGCATTTACAGACCACCAAATTCTTGTTTAGAATACATGCAGGAACTATGTAATCAGATTACTACACTTAAAGAGACAAATAAAAATGCAGTTTTTTTGGATTATGGGTGATTTCAACCTACCTGATATAAATTGGAAAACACTAACCATAGATAAACACCAAAACCTTAAAGACATAAATGAGCTTTTCATAGAAACTTTACACAACCAAAGTTTAGATCAAATCATTAAAAAGCCAACTAGATTAAACAACACATTAGATCTCTTCTTAACCAACAGACCTGGATTAGTGGTTGATTATGATATTATCCCTGGTCTATCAGACCATGAGATCATAAAAATACACAGTCAGATAAAAGCAGTAGCCAATTCAAAACCCAAAAGAAAAATTTTACTCTGGAATAAATGTAACCTAACACAACTACACCAAGCTGCATTAAACTTTCAACAAACATTCTTATTAGAAAAAGACATTAACCAACCAGTCGATGACCTCTGGAATTTCATTAAAAACCATCTTAAAAGCATTATAGAAAATCATATACCAACTAAATACACATCAAACAAAATAAATAAATGCTGGTTTAATAATAGACTAAAGAAGCTTTGTAAACAGAAGGAAAACCTATATAGAAAATTAAAGAAACTAAGGCAGAAAGAGTTTACAAAAAGTATATAAAAATTAAACACTTAACCCAAAAAGTAAGCAGACAGCTGCAGAGTGAATACATAAACAATGTAATATCTAAAGATAACAACAAAAACCTAAGGTCATACATTAAGTCTACGAAAATGGAAACAACAGGCATAGCGCCATTTAAAGATGAACATAACATAATACATAATGATAATGAAACTAAAGCAAACATCCTAAACAAATACTTTGCATCAGCATTCTCAGCCCAAGGAGACAAAGACATAATATTACTTAATTTGAACCAAGTAAACAACATAGAAGATATAGCAGTACAAGAAAATGGAATCCAAAAACTATTAGCCAACACCAAACCAAATAAAGTGTCTGGACCTGATGGTATCCCAGCTAGATTACTCAAAGAACTAAGCAATGAGCTAGCCCCAGTGTTCAAAATACTCTTTCAGGCTTCACTTAACCAGGGCAGAGTACCAAAGGACTGGAAAGAAGCTTATGTCACCCCCCTATTTAAAAAAGGAGAAAAATCTGACCCAGGAAACTACAGACCAGTATCACTTACCAGCATCACATGTAAAACCCTAGAACACATAATATGTAGCAACATCATAAACCACAAACAAAATGTCCTCACACCATACCAACATGGCTTTAGGAAATATAGATCAAGTGAAACACAACTAATAGGACTAATTGATGATTTTTCTAAAGGTTTAGATAATAGTGAACAAATAGATGCTATCTTACTAGATTTTTCTAAGGCTTTTGACAAAGTTCACCACCATAGTTTGCTTAAAAAATAAAAATATTTTGGCATTAATGGTCCACTGCATCAGTGGATTAAAGATTTTCTGATAGGGAAAGAACAAACTGTAATAATAAATGGCTCTAAATCAACACCGATAACAGTAAACTCAGGTATACCTCAAGGAACAGTCTTGGGTCCACTACTATTTTTAATTTACATAAATGATTTACCAAATTGCATTACTTCAGGAACAAAAGTCAGATTATTTGAAGACGATTGCATAATATATAGAACAATAAAAACAACACAAGACACAGATTTTTTACAAAGAGAATTAGATGAATTACAGAAATGGGAATCAAATTGGAGCATGTCTTTCCATCTAGAAAAATGTCAGTTGTTAAGAGTAACAAAAAACTAAAACAAATTAATTCCACTTATCTTATTCATGGCAAACCAGTAACACAGACTAAAAACGCAAAATACCTAGGTGTTATAGTAAATGAAAAACTGTCATGAAATCCACATATTGATGAAACTATAAAAAAATCAAACAAAGCATTAGGATATATTAAAAGAAATTTCTATAAATCAAATAAGAACTTAAAACTAAAATGTTATTTAACCTTGGTTAGGCCAATAATAGAATATGCATCCACCGTGTGGGACCCCTCAACTCAAGAAAACATTAAGAAACTGGAACAGACACAAAATAGAGCAGTGAGATTCATAACAAATGAATATTCACATTTGACTAGAGTAACACCTATAGTAAAATCACTAAATTTAGAAAGCCTTCAGGACAGAAGACTCAAAAGTAAAGTAGCAATTATACATAAAACACTGAACCATAATCTTCAAATACAAAAACAAAATTTAATAAAATACTCTGAAAGACACAAAGATAAAGGCACATTCCTCATCCCATATACTAGGACAAATTTGTACAAATACTCCTTCTTCCCTAGTACTATTAGAGCATGGAATGGGTTGCCTGAGCTAGCCAGGAAAACCAGTGACTTGGCAGAATTTAAGTCATTGGTTAATATGCATGATTAAATGCATGACGCATAGGACGTAATCATCTTCTTTTTTGAAGTAACGTCTGTATTATATAAGACAAGATACCTTTGTAGACAGGACACTTGCATTACAGCATGCTGAAATTTGTTGACTTTTGCAATGTTTTCAACAAATTTAGATACCCCTATGCTATTAAAACACGTTTTTAATTTTTAAAATGCAATATTTTTATAATTTGATGTATTACAAGTGATTCCTAATATATTTTTCTATTAAAATATGCAGTTTTTGAAAAATCGATATTTTTGTCTAAAATCGACTTTTTCATGACCCCTCAACCCCCTTAAGTTCTTAAATATGAGCAATTCATTGCTGTTATTTTGAAATAATGTATAATTTTGTTTTAGTCGTCCACCTAGTCCTGCAAGGCCACGAGCTGCCCCACCTCTTCCAAACAGACCTATGGACCAACCACTTCAACCCATCAGGGCTGCTCCCGGTGTGCCAAACCGACCTGCTCCAGACAGGCCCATGCCAAGTATTCCTGCGTTAGTATCAATTTTAATTTTTGTTCAACACAACTGTTTTTAATATATACTGGCATACAAGTTTCAAATAGATAACATAAGAGACCTTAATGAGACAATTTAACTAGAATCTAGTTTAGATTGTCAGACAATTATTAAACAGAAAATCTTTAAACAGAAGACTTGTCTAATAATTAACTTGTGAACATTTCTTGTGTGTAAGACTTCCGTACCTACCACTTAATAAAGCGGAAATTATCTAACAGCTGTAGTTAGTTAAATGTTTTTATTATAGAAGATTTCAATTTTGAATTGACTTACAGATACATATTTTGCGCACAGATGATGAAAATGAAAATTGCTTGTCAGACTAGATAGAAACAAACCTGTTTTTAAAGTGTTCTATGCATGCAATATATTGTCCCATTGACTTTCTAAAAAAGTAACTTAAAATTTCAACACAATTTAGAAACTAGATTTGTATTTTTTATTTCAGTCGCCCCGTCAGTGGCGCCAGCAAGCCTGTACCTCGTATTCCAGACAGACCTCTTGTTCCACAGAGACCCAACTAAAAGACATGGATTAATCTCGAATAGGTTTTGAAGTTTGAATCAGAATGCTGTTTAATGTTCATAGTTTGGGAGTGCTTTTGTTTTTAAAAAAAAAGCCAGCCCCAAAAGTTGTTTTTTTATGTATATTAGTTAACTAAGTAAACAAAATTGTTTTTTCTATGTACAAATTTTTTTTTGTTATAAATGATAATACAACCAATATGTTAAACTAAGCTGATAAAATGGATATTGTGTGGGTGAGTGAATTGTGATTGGTGTATTATTACATTTTAGTCAAAAGCTGGGGGATCTTGTGGCTGCAGGGAATATTTAATAGTGTCCAGAACAGGCTGTGATGACCTGAACTTCATACAAATATAACAGAAATAATGTCATACTTGGTAAAAGTATTGCTTTGTTAAAGTATTCTATGACTAACATGAACAAAAAGTTGAAAAGTAAATGAAAGGAAAATATTGCTATTTTTATTGATATTAAGACACCAAATCTTGCCATTAGTATTTTTGCTTTCTTTTGGCATTATACATACACATTATCACTACCTCATATTATCTTGATGGTAAAGTAGTCAGTGTGATGGTAGAGTAGTCAGTGGTGGCTTTGTGGTAAATTTGCATTCTATTATTAATTGGATAGCCGGGACCACAGAGCAGTAAAATATCTAAAGAAAGAAAACGAAAATCCATTTGATAGGCAAGTGTCCTACTCCCTCACCCCTCTGACACTAAATAGTACTTGTAGATGAGAACAGAGCTTGTCAGTGACTCTATATATGATAACATATAGTACCGACCTGAACATTCCCGAATAATTGTTGGCTGTATGGTTGAGTTTTCTTCTTGTGTTAGGCTTAGTTTCCCAGTCACTGTATCCTCTACTTTTAGTTGTGCTGTTTAACAATGTTTTGTCTCTGTAGCCAGAGCCCCATGCTCCCCCGCCACCCCTTTCTATGTATTTATTGTTACAAATGCACATGTACAAATCTTAAGGGTTGTTTATTATTGTGTGTTATGCTAAAGGTTGTCTTAGTCACTATCACTTTAATATGTCCTGGGTAACATAGATCAACATTTTGCTCTTTCTATATATATAGTTTGTGAAACATTTGCTGAAGCAGTCATAATTATCACCAAATATATACAATTTGTATACATGTGATCAACTTTCTATCAAACTTAAAAGAGTGCTGCTTAGAAAAAGCTCACCGTTTCTCAACCTCTAGGGAATGTTGGGCAAGTTTAAAAACACTAACCACTTATGTTGCATGTCTAATTAAGGTGAATGGAGTTCTTAAAAAAGCATTCTACTAAGTAGTTACTCATCACCATTTACCATTTTTCAGCAAATGAAAACAAGTGTTTGATGTACCCGTAATGATGTTAGTAGTATCATGGTTTATGACTTTGTAAAAGCAGCAGTTTTGCTTAGTTCCTAGATAAATGTCATTCGAATGGATGATTTCATACTTTTCTTACTTAACTGTGGACTGTATCTTGTAGAAAACTGTGTAGCTTTAGTTTGAGCGGCTGGTCTGTGATAACGGCCTGTTAGATTATAACAGTGTCAATCTGTGCTTGATGTTGTGGGATCACCTCCATAATTTCATTTTTCTTGGAATACTATAAATAGCCATTTGTCATTCACTGAACAACACAATGCTATAGCCTGATCTCCAATGGATTTAGACAGGAGCTAAATGGTTTAGTTATTCAGGATTCTCAAATTAATACTTGTGGGAAAAAACTTTGATGTGATTTTCTTAACTTGTTTTATCCCAGAAATCCATTAATTTGGCTCCCATTAGATGAGCCAATATTGTCATCCTATTGGATGACCTAAAATGTTTGTGTTTTCATTCAGTAACCCTAGAACTGTTGTTTTAACGTGACACTCATATCTCAATTTTCAAGAACTGGGTAGCAAAATAATTTTTTTTTGTCATTCTATCCAACATTAGTTTGTAGGCTCTGATTCACATGTTGGAGACCAGTTTTGTATCTCAACCAACTTGAACAAATTATCTTCAGTGTAATTGAAAGAACAAGTTTTTCTTCTTCAAATTTTTTTTTTTTTTTTTTTCACAATTCAGATTGTACATCAAAAATATTTTTAAACATGCACATTTGTTATGTTGGTTTATTGTAACTTTTTGTAAAAATAAGTAATTGTCAGAATTAGGATTGAGTCTTCACTTATAGCAATACTTCTGTACCAAGTGTCTGAATAAACTTAGCATGAGTGCACTCCCCTTTGTTGACTTCACTCTTTCAAAAGCTTGTATTGACCATTCACACATTTATTTTATTTTGGTCTGTTTTACTGTTAATTTTGAGTAACCTTTGGTTGTCTTATGTTATTCAAGAAACATGAATTGTGTAAGAGAGATGTTTGATTTGCTATGCTTCACGATCAAGGCTTCTAACTAATGACAATGATATGAAATCATTGGTGAATGTGAACCTATTTTCCAACATGTTTTATTCATTTTTTTATGTGTGCAATACGCTCTAGAGTATAATTTCATGTCATCTGTCACTGTTTACAGATAATCTGGCATTACTTTGTCCAACATAGCTGCACAAGACATTAAACTTTTCATTTCTCACTTAATGCTAACACAATAGCAGTTTTTGGACGTTTCTAATTTATTTCTGTATAAAATATCTTAACTTTTATTATTGAAAATCACAAAAAGCTTTAAACCCTTTCATCATCTTTGATCTAAAGCTTATTCTAATGATTTATTCAAAAGTTTAAACTCTATTGACTTATTTTTTTTCACAAAATTTAATGAACTGGTTAACTTAGAAATTTTAAGCTCAATTGAACATTTCAACCAATACATAAAGCATTACAACAATTGTATTTGTATTATTGCTTACTAGCTTCTTTTTGTATTTTAATTTATTGCATTTTATTTGTTAAAATAATGGTTTTTTTAGCAATGATTTTTTTTTTCTAGTGTCTACTATTAATTTTTATGTTAATTTTTTTTTTTTTTTTTTTGTTGTTTTCAAGTTTATTTCAAAGGAAGCTCATGACATTTGATTCACCACTAGAAATTGTACATTATTGTTTGTGTACTCACAACATTTACAATAAACATGACTATATGTCAAATGAAATTTTAAAAATTAGTTGAATAGTGTATACACATTTCTTAAGATGAAAATGAAATAGAATAAAGAAAAGTATGTGTGTCTTTGGATAAGCTTATTGTGACACAGTTTATTGTGACACAGCTAGTGAGCCAAGGTATATCCTAATGCACAAAATACTTTTAGAATAGTAGATTTTGTTGTGTTTTTTTTTGTTATTTAAACTTGCCTAAAAGCTTTCAAAATGAGATCTTTTCCGTTGGTAGATGCTAAGTTCTAAGTACATTTCTTAGATGATAAGTTTTAAGTACATTTCATTTAAGTTGGTACATGATAAGTTCTAAGTACATTTCTTCTAAGAAGATTCTTAAATCCTTAACATGTCCAAATGTTAGCCTAGTCATGCATGCCATTCAGAATTGAAATCTTAAGTTGTGTTTGGCTTTCCTTACTGATTCAGACAACCTATTCCATTTTCTAATGGCAGCCTAGAAAAGTAGACTCATAACTTCATTATCAACTTATAATCAGATTCCAATCAAATCAAACTGCCTCATAGATGATGTCAGGCTGTACCAGCCAAGTGATAAAAGGTTTGGCTTTAGTATCTAAGATATTCAATAGTGAAGGCTGAGATTCTTTTGTTCCAGATTTAAGATTTAGAAACATCCCTGAATCCAATGTTAAAACTTCAAGCCTAGGAAAAGTAGGGTATGTAGTCAAAGAGCATGGGTGCCTAGGTCTTTGAGACAACAAGATGAAATAAACACATTTACTGTAAACAATTATTATCTCAACATTATCAATAATGTTGAGATAAAGTCTTACGAGTTTCATATATTTTCAACATTAACTTATACATCAATATGTATTGCTGGAACTGAATTCACAATTTGGTTTCCTTAATAAAACATTGATAAGCTGATAATGACATAAATACAATACAACTGAGTTTATTATATTTCGAAAATAAAATTGATCAAAATACAAATTAAATAAAATATTGATATAAAGGTTAAGAAAAACCTGATGTGTAAGAACTTAATGGCTGACTTAATGAAATTAAACAGCAAGAAGAAGCTGTGCGCCCTGGTGAGATGACTTTTGGAAGTATATAGGAAGAGAATACTGGACAATCAATATGATGGTCCCGTTGTTAACAAATGAATGAATAAAATTATATTCTTTATGCATATTCTTGTGTATACCATTAGATCAGATTTTACACTGAAGAATGAAACTATTAGTTAATCATTCTAATAAATGTAATTAGATGATAGAGGTATCTAGATTTGTACTTAGCAAACCAAAAGTAGAGATATAACTTACATTACATGTAGACTAGATGTATAAATTCATTAGGTCACAAACTTACCTTTAAAAAAAAAAGGAATTAAAAAACAACTGCATAACATCATTTAATACTCAGCATAGGTTTAAATTTCAACAAAACTAGAAAGAAACATTTAAATTATGAAAAACTTAGAATTGCACAAATTAGACTGTTTGAGCTGTGGCTTCAAGTTAAACTTTTTGAAATACTTGAATACATTTCACATTGTCATTGCCAACTAAACTTGTAACCTATGGATTGAGAAAACAAGCAAAATATAAAAAATCATTAAAAAAAAAATATCTAGAAGGGGAAGAACTCTGTCCTTAAAAATATATCTAATAATGTACAAGTTATTTCCCTTATTCAATATCAAAATAATTAATCATCAATAATATATAATTAATTGACTAATTGAGTATATTTTTATTTTTGTCTATTGATTCATCATTCATGTTTTCTTAGGTAAAATAAATAGTTGTTTCAAGTATCAACTTGATCGGAGAATGTGTGAGGGAGAAATCGCGTTGACAATTATTTAAGGGGACTAAACCCAAGAAATTTAGCCATATATGTTAAAACTGAAGTATTGGTTTCCCTTGTTGCTATTAAACAAAATATTACTTTTTTTTTAAATTGATTCATGTCTTGTATATGTCTATGAATAATTGTGCGAAGTTTCATCTTGATCCGAAAATGGGTGTGGGAGACGTAACGAGTGCATACTTTTTATCAGACAGACAGAGTGAGTTGATATAGGCATCGTACCAATTGTAAAGCCATTTCATGCCAAGACAAAGACATAGCTGTCTTTACAATCCATTTAAATTATGGAGAAAGAAAAACAAAAGCATACCAAAACCAAGTGATCACGTGCAGACCACTGAGATTTTGTGTGTTGCCTCCCATGCTTTTTTATGCAGCCGAACAATACATGAATCGGTACATGTTTTTACAAAGCTTTTATCAACATTTTGTTTGTCTGTCTGGTAAAATGTTCGTACACGTTATTTCTCCGACGCACTATCTCGGATTTAGCTGAAATTTCGCACAATAGAGATGACATATTAAGGGGACTGATTCGGCTTATTCCACCACTTCAGTTTAGTACTATTTCTTTCCCTTGTTCGAGATACCAAACAAGTTTAATTTATTACCAATAGTTAATTAACTAATTTTTTTTTTTTGGGGGGGGGGGTGTTTTTGTTTTTTAATTTATTCCTATAATGTCAGGTAAAAGAAATAATCGTTAAGCACTTGGCTTCTGAATCGGGGATCCCGGGTTCGAATCCTGGTAAAGACTGGGATTTTTAATTTCTTGAGCCTGTCAGCCCACCCAGCTCTAATGGGTACCTGACATTAGTTGGGGAAAAGTAAAGGCGGTTGGTCGTTGCACTAGCGGATCCAGAACTTTGGAGTGGGGGGGGGCGATTTTTTTTCAAACCCTAACCCTAGCGCCCAGTAAACCCTAACCCTATGCATAAACGTGCGTACAGCATACATATATATATTTATATATATATATATTTATAAATATATATATACGAATTTTTTTAAAAAGCAGTGTTTCTCAACTTTCGGCGAAAAAAAACACAGTCATGTTCAGACCTTTCAGTTGCAAGCTTGGCGGTCTGGGGGAACGCTGTATGCTTCTCCAGTGAGGTTCGGGGCGAAGCCCCGCCGCCAAAAATCGTTTTCTTGCATTCTTCACTGAAGAAAAGTATTCTCCTGACATCTACAGCACATTATTAATCAATGGATTTCGGGGCCAAGCCCCGACTCCAAAAGCGTTTTCTTGCAATCTTCACTGCAGAAACGCATTCTCCTGACATCTATAGCTCATTACTCATCAGTGGAGTTCGGGGCGAAGCCCCAACCACATAAGTGTTTTCTTGCATTCTTCACTGAAGAAACGCATTCTCCTGACCTAAAGCTCCCTATTAAAAAAGGACCTTTTGAATAGTGTGTAAACTATTCTAATATGAATTTATAGGCCCTTAATACATTGCAAATAAAACCGATTTGTTCCTTGAAAAGATAAGTTACCCCACATATTTAGATTAAAGCTTTGAGGATCGCCGCCGAAGAAAAAAATATTCGATAAATAATATTCAGTATAATTCAAGCGTAAATTGTGATTTATAGTCCCAAATTTATGTAACTAGAAGATATCAGATTGAGCAAAGGTTGGAAAAGGCGACTAGTAAATATTTTTTTTGGTTTAGAACTCATCTCAATCGTGACTCTTGCAATCGCATACCCCCTACCCCACCGAATCGGCCAAAATACCAGAAGGGGAGCGACATAATATATAATTTATATATTAATTCAACTAATTTTGTTCACAAACTATGATTTGTCCATAAAAGTAGGACCGCCCCCCCCAACTCAAAGGGTTTAGGTGGGAAGGGCAGTAGAGGTATTCGCCCCCCCCGCCCCCAATCGGTCAACAGAGGAACGACATACTATAAAGATCGGTTAAAATATCAATAACAAGTTTTAATCATATATATATTTAATTGATTCTGTTAGCAAGCTGTGATTTCTACAAATAAATTGGACCGCCCCCCCCCCACTCAAAAGTTTAATGTGGGGGGGGGGGGGGGCGGATTGATGTCATCGCCCCCTCCCGACCCCACCAAATCGGCCAACATACTAGAGGGGGGGGGGGCGAAATAATCTAAAAATATGTTAAAAATATAAATAATTAGTATATATTATTAGCATAAATAATAAATTCGTATACAAACTGTGTGAATTCTAATCTAAAATTTGTCTGCCCCCCTCCCTTGGATCCGCCAGTGGGTCGTTGTGACACCTTCATTACAAACATATGACCTTTACATCATCTACTCTATAGATCGCAAGTTTTGAAAGGGATACTTTTACTTTTGGAAGTCTTCACAAACTTTATTAAGTATATAGTTGGATGTGTTAGGAATCCGTTTAGAATAGTCAGGGTTCAACATAGCCTATTTGGCAGACAAAACGATTTTTCGAAGTAGTTATGAGTTTCAAAAATGTAGACTACTTGTGAATCTTTAATGCCGCTAAGTGAGCTATTGGATCAGCTACAACCTTTCGCTGATCAAAGCTCATTCAGCGTCAAGCCGGGAAAAGAAAAGAAAATATCATAAAGTGAATATCAGAGCAGCTGTTTCTTTTTAACTTAACCTACTTTTTGAATATATTAATACTAGTTCATGAATTCTGGTGTAAAACCTTCCTATTGTTTGTAAGTTTACGCTTCAATTAGAAGATAGGCTATGAAGGATTGAATTCAATTGACGGATAAAATGCAATAACAGTTAACAACAAATTGAAAGTCGGGCATTTAAACCCTTTAGACCTACGCCTGCCGGATTGAGCACACATCCGGACATCTGGTAATTAACCGGATGTATTATTGTAACTTAGAGACAGAAATCTGTTATAGAACACTTACAGCTGTCATGGTAGAGCCGCTTACTTCTCGGACAGTTTTCCAGGCAATGCCTGCGTCTGTTTGGAAAGTTTCCAAAAGTTTTCCGCCATCTAAAGTAGGTGTGCACTGAAAATGAGAAACAGCTAATGAAGTTAGTGGCTTGCAGAAACTAATATATCCCTCTTTTACTCGCTCTCTCTCTCTCTCTCTCTATCTATATATATCTCTCTCTCTATCTATCTCTCTCTCTCTCTCTCTCTATCTATCTCTATCTCTTTCTCCCATCCCTTTTTCGTGATATACCTTTCCATCTCTGTTAGTCATTCAATCATTCTTTCCCCTTACTTTACCACTAAACTTTATTGGACTCATTTTCTTTGCCACTACTTCTTTATGTCCCTTAATCTCTTTCTCTCTGCTACTATCTCGAGATCTACCTTAATCTCTTTCTCTCTGCTACTATCTCGCGATCTACCTTAATCTCTTTCTCTCTGCTACTATCTCGAGATCTACCTTAATCTCTTTCTCTCTGCTACTATCTCGCGATCTCCCTCAATCTCTTTCTCTCTGCTACTATCTCGCGATCTACCTTAATCTCTTTCTCTCTATGTCACTATCTCTTTATCTCCCTCAATCTCTTTCTCTCTGCTACTATCTCGCGATCTACCTTAATCTCTTTCTCTCTATGTCACTATCTCTTTATCTCCCTTAATCTCTTTCTCTCTGCTACTATCTCGCGATCTCCCTTAATCTCTTTCTCTCTGCTACTATCTCGCGATCTACCTTAATCTCTTTCTCTCTATGTCACTATCTCTTTATCTCCCTTAATCTCTTTCTATCTGTTACTATCTCGCGATCTACCTTAATCTCTTTCTCTCTATGTCACTATCTCTTTCCCTTAATCTTTTTCTCTCTATGTCACTATCTCTTTCCCTTAATTTCTTTCTCTCTATGTCACTATCTCTTTCCCTTAATTTCTTTCTCTCTATGTCACCATCTCTTAATCTCCATTGATCTCTTTCTCTCTCTGTTACTAGATCGTTATCTATCTATGTCACTATCTTTTTATCTCCCTTGATCTCTTTCACTCTGTATCAATATCTCTTTATCAATCTCCTTCTCTCTCTCTCTCTCTCTCTCTCTCTCCCTCTCTTTCTGTTTCTATCTCGTAATCCCCATGAATCTCTTTCTCTCTCTGATACGTTTCTCTCATTCTCACAACTTTTTGTTACAACTGTGACGTCATTTGTTTCTCTTCTGTCATGCCCCCCTCCCCCCATTACTGTCTGATTGACTATAGTATTCTATAAACCCCTCTATCATTTTCTCTCCCTAAACTCTCCACAATCTATCTTCTTCTTCTTCTTCTTCTTCTTCTCTCTCTCTCTCTCTCTCTCTCTCTCGCATTCATTCTCTTCTTGTTGTATAAAACATCTGAACATATTCTACAGTGGCTAATATTATCACATCTACTTAGGAAACACTCGTCTCAGAATAATTGTAAGAAGCGAGACTATTAGCAAGGGGGAAGACAAAAACACTAGTCGAGAATGTACACGCGTGTAAGAAATAACGATGAGTCAAATTGTTTCCCTTTAACCATTTTGAAACATATTCCTAAATCTGCAATTACAGAGCAATACAATTATTTTGCGAGTGGATTTAAAATACAAATAAATTGAATGATAACTTGCTCGTTTGTTTGTTTAAGGTTTCGTCAAAGTTTTTATTTTAAGGTTTCGTCAAAGGTTTTATTTTAAATCCCTCACTTCAAACCTCTAAATATCTATTTCAATAACGCGACATTATATTTATTAAATTTGGCCTATGTGTTTTTGAGTAACTCAACATAATGCAATACACACATAAGAAAAACTGGACCATTGGAAAAAGAATGGAGTTTGGGAACGAGGCCTTCGTGAGCGTCAAATATTTATATTTGTAGTCTTTAAAGTATTTAAGAAGACCCTCAATGGACATTTTTTTTACATAACTTACAAAAAGAAAAACAAAATCGAATAAAATAGTCAGAAAGACACAAAAATAGAGGCACATTGCTTATTGCACACGCTAGAACTAATTCTCTCCTTCCATAGAGCCATCAGAGAATGGAGTGGGTTGCCTGAATCAGCCAGGAAAACCAACGACTTAGCAGAGTTTAAGTCATTGATTAACATGCACGACTAGATTGACACATGAAAGGCGTAGGATTATCTTCTTTTTTTAAGTAACGTCTGTAATATATAAGATAAGATAAGATTGCTTTGTATTGCGCATATTCCATGCTTATAGTATGCTCAGTGAGCAATGGTCCAATCTCTTTTGTGGGTGGAGGGGGTATCTGGAATGAGCTCAACAAACACAACTCTGCTCGAATCTGGAATCGAACTCTAGCCCCCTTTTTACGTGGCCAAGCGGTTTTGGCCTCTCAGCCACACATCCCATTATAAGAAATAATCGAGATATCCTTTTGTTATCTTTTTTTTTTTTTTTTTTGGCTACCCTCACCCTTTGTTGTTTTTTATCTTCGACAGTGCTCTCCCTTTCTCTGTGGCAGGCACTGGTATTTGCAAGTAGATAATGTAGAAGCTGAACGCCTACCTAGACACCAGCCTCTTGGTTTATGTACTTTCTGATTCGTCTTGTCTACCTTCGTTATAATTATCATCAGCAAAGCTTGTAGAAAACCATCTGGTGAAATTATCTCTGTGTTCAACGGTTGCAGCAGTTTTCTGTCTTGTCAAATATTTATGTGGCATTTATTCCTCAGCCCCAAATACTTGCAATTTTTGTTTGTATGTAATGCCTTTCCCCTATTTGTACATATAGACCTAATATACTATTAAAGTTATCTTATCTCAAGATGCTATCAATTAGTTGATGGTAGCTTTAAACAAAGGTCTAGATAATATTGAGGGAGACGAAAGGCCTATTCTAACTTTTTTTAAATCAAAGCTTTATCCAGTATAAAATATCAATAACAACGTAATTTGACAGGTATTTATTGACATCAAACTAGCAGAACTTCGACAACGTTCATAAAAAGAGTCTTTAAAGCCTTTTGCTCTGACATTCAAGGCAAGTAATACTTTACTATGTCATCTCCCACATTTACTTAATATTTATCAAGAATTTGCAAATCTTAATGAAGCATGTGAAATGTATTTCAGTAAGAGCAAAGATTCGTTGAAGCAGTTAAGAAAAGTGCAATTGAAAGCAGACAAAAAAATCTGTCAAATACTTTGTAAAAAATTTAAAGCGTTTTTTTTTTATCGACTATCTGATAACATAAGAATTAGAACACTAAAGCAATTTTAAAAAATACATACGGTAGGCTTATATTGAAGTCCACCCCACCTAAACACTCAAAAAAGTTATAGCCCACCATTTGGAAGGGAGGGGGGCAATTAACTTACATAGGGCTCCCGTCCAAGTTTATTTTTTTTACCCTGATTATGAGAGAGGACACGCGGTGAGGCTATTTACACATATAAGGATGTGACGTCACATCCAAGAGACTCTACAAATAGAACGAGAATTCACCCCCCCCCCCCCAGCTCAGTATGTTTTCAATGCCAATTATTACATATAAATTATGGTAAACTAAACCATGTCAATGACGCTAAACTAAATACATATAAAAGTCGTTGAGTCAAAGTCTAACGCTTCCTTCCGTGCCGAAATTATTTTGTGCTCTAAACAGAAGAGCATAGAAAATGTGGATGTTGCTAAAAAGTACACAAAAAGTATCCTCTAGCCTCATTCGTCCCTTCACTTTCGTCATATGGGTGCTGTGTAATCAAATTCCTCCACTTTTCCCGGTCAGCAGCTGTACTTAGCAGGATATCAAGTGAGAGGTTGGTCCATTCTTTGATGTTATCCATCCAGCTTTTCTTTAGACGACCCTTTCTTCGTGCTCCCTCCACTGAGGCTCCATCGTACCTTGAAGAATGATTTTTGATAGCAAGTCATGTCTCACAAAATAACTAAACCAGTTCAGCTTTCGTCTCTTTACAGTATAGAGGAGTAGCTCCTATTAGTCAGCCAGAGGGTTGACTTGTAAAAGTACAATTTCTTATAATGAAGCCTTTTAACTGTATGCAACATCTTACAATATCTCCACTACAAACTAGTATTTTGCTCTTTTCATGCCAACTTCTCTAACTGCAGCAATCCGTTTTCAAGTAAGATCCCCATGCCAACTGCTCTAGCTGTAGCATCCAGTTTTGAAATATTGTGCCATGTAAACCACAGAATGGTTTTAGGCCGCCCATTTATGATCAAGTTAGGAGTAAATCCTTCTAGAGTTCCCATCAAAATATGCTTCAGAAATATGTTAAAAATGCATCCTTGCCGCACTCTTATAGATGTCCTAAAACTCTCTCCAATTTGGTTGTCCAGAAGACAGAAGTATTGAGCTATTCACATTCGTAAGTTTCCTTGCTTGGGTAATGGGATCACGAAATCTCTTAAACTGTCGCACGTATCCACTTGAAATTTCATACATAGGTTCCTTTTGCTTCTTTTTATTCTCACTAAGGATGGTTTTGACAGAATCGCAACATTGGGACAGTAGTCGTGAATAATCGCAAGCTTTGTATTTTATTTTCGGTATTTCCCTAAAATGCGCATCAAGCATTTTTTTTTAAATATTACAAATTTCGAATTTTTTTCGCATACTTATTTTAATATACCTTACGTCATTTCCGATTCCTTTTAGGCGCCGTCTAAATAAAATAAAAAAAACAGTACTGATAGTATTAATAAGATAGATCTAGCGTCTGTTTTCTTTTTTTCGAGAGAGAAAGAGAGCAGAGCAAGATGGTGCTTTGTAACTCTATCAAAAACAACAACAAACTAATTATAGTAGCATTGAAAAGATAAATCTAGATCTCATGTCATTTCGCTAGAGGCCTATTTAAAAAAAAAACGATTACTATTACTAAAATTGAATTGGTATTGCTTTTATTAGAGAACAAATACCAATGTGAGCTTGCGCTCCCAGAGCTATATTTTTGTGTATTCTATTTTTTATAGGCTAGTGCCAAATGTATTATTTGTACTTCCGCTTTTGTGTAAGTTAGGGTGGGGTGTATAAAAAGTGTGCCACGCTGTTTTAAAAACAGTTCAGTGTACAGTTGACCAGTGGTCAGTATAGTATGTCTGTGTGACAGACGAAGATCTTTGTGGTCTGTCGTGTACTTATTTTTATTCCTGTACCTGGGACGGCCTGTAAGTTTGCTGTTGTTACTGCTTTTAGCTGCATAAAGTAACTGCTGTTTTAACTGTTGATTTTAACTGTTCTAGGCTGCTTTTTTTTTTTTTTTGTTTCTGTAGGTACTAGTGTAGTGTTGTAGTGATTTAGTTAGATAGTTGGGTTGATCAGTTTGTGTTAGTAGTTGGTTAGTTTGTTAGTGTTTGTAGTGGTGTAGATTTAGAGGGTTTTAGTTAGTTGATGGGTTCAGTCGTGGTGGTTAGTCAAGTTAGTGTATATATTATATTTTATTATTGATTTATTTTTGCATATTATATGTAAATAAAGTTTCGTTTGTTTATTTATCCTAACTAAAGTTTCGTTATCTTGTTTTCCTTTAGTTTAGGTTAGTTATAGCTAGTTGTCTGGTTACTTAGGCGACTCTAGCCCCTTGGTCACCATGCCGAGGTGCACAGATTGAGCCCACCCAGTAGCGCTAACATCTGCCTACTGTTGGTAAATTTTAATGTTGAGCAGAAGAGAATAGGTATATCCCACTCGCGCCTGCCTGACCTGCTCACACCAAGATTGATTTAGAAATGGGAATGTGTAAGAAGGACCAACGTTTTGTTGTTGGCGGGGGTGGGGGGAGGATAAGTGAAAGTGCTACTAACATTAATGGGCCCAAACTATGAGAGCGTCTATGTGTCGGGGGCGCATTAGAAAGCGGGTCTTTCCAAAAGAAGCAAAAACTTAATGAAGGAGAAATTAGAATGCGCAGGTTAAAAAAAAATGGAGGTTCCAGAGAGCCATAATAAGCAATATAAAGCCTGGAAACAAATCAATGAGGGTAGCCGGTGTGTACTGCTAGTCCTGTATATAATTGCATGACTGATCCAAACACGAATACACTTAATATGAGCTTTATTGTTTGTTTGTTTTTAAAGTATTTTTGTTTATGTTTATCTTGTTGTTTTTTAAAGATCGCCTAAGATTTAGTTGAAGAAATAATTAATCTTCACTATTGAATGTAATTTTTTTCTTCGCCTTTGTTATGTCTTAACCTTACAGCAATGTTTATGTTTGATGTTCTATTTTATAAACACACATAATACATCGACCTAATTTTATGAGCACACACACGTACACTATCAATGTGTGTTTGTTGTGGAATAAATGTTTAATGTAGAACTCACAGGTGTAATTGACGCCACCACAAACTGTGCTTAACATCCACCAGGCTACAACTTGAAAGCATGACTTTCACCTGTTCGCTGTCTGCTGCCTGGGTTAGGCGTACACACCAAACCGAACAGACTTGTTTATTGTTTCAAACAGATTTATAACAATGGGTCCGGTTCAAGTTAGAATAAAGGCTTCTGTTATTTCTCAGATCCGAATCTTTTTTTCACTCTAAAACACATTTCTACATGTATTATAACGAAATATCTGTTATTAGTGATCCATTGTAGGTCTATGTTTAGTTTTGCACTTTCCCGTGATGTTTGCATTACCTTGGCTTTGAGACCATCTACTCCTGTGTAGTCGAATGGCTCACCCAGTTTGAAAGAGAACTCAAGTTTCACAACACCGTAGTCAACAATACATCTGACGGAGAGAATACGAATTATTACAAGGTGTCATAAAAACTTCATGTACATGAAATCTTTAGCTAGTAAACTCGTTGAGCTAGCACTTAGGTTATAAGACTCTTATATAAAAGTAACTAAAGTTTTCCTTTCAGACCTTGCGATTTATAAGGCAGATGATGTTAAGGTCATCTGTTTCTTTGGCCAACAATTTAAGAACATGGTGTCATGTGGCCGGCACAACGACCAATCGCCTTTACTACCCCCAACTAGAGTGACACTTAAGTAAGGTAAACATTAGTGTAGGGTACACACAGGGGGGGCCTAAAAATCCGAAATGAAAAAATCCCAATCTTTACCGAGATTCGAACCCAGGACCCCAGGTTTGGATGAACAAACGCTGAACCAC
>JAZGLO010003485.1:0-22242 GCA_036873155.1 Biomphalaria sudanica
CCACCCCCCCCCTCATGTTCCCAACTGGTCCAGACAAGTGATAGGCGTAGTGAAACAAGTGATAGGATCATGGCGTAGTGAGACAAGTGATAGGACCATGGCGTAGTGAGACAAGTGATAGGGTCATGGCGTAGTGAGACAAGTGATAGGGTCATGGCGTAGTGAGACAAGTGATAGGGTCATGGCGTAGTGAGACAAGTGATAGGGTCATGGCGTAGTGAGACAAGTGATAGGATCATGGCGTAGTGAGACAAGTGATAGGGTCATGGCGTAGTGAGACAAGTGATAGGGTCATGGCGTAGTGAGACAAGTGATAGGGTCATGGCGTAGTGAGACAAGTGATAGGATCATGGCGTAGTGAGACAAGTGATAGGGTCATGGCGTAGTGAGACAAGTGATAGGATCATGGCGTAGTGAGACAAGTGATAGGATCATGGCGTAGTGAGACAAGTGATAGGGTCATGGCGTAGTGAGACAAGTGATAGGGTCATGGCGTAGTGAGACAAGTGATAGGGTCATGGCGTAGTGAGACAAGTGATAGGGTCATGGCGTAGTGAGACAAGTGATAGGATCATGGCGTAGTGAGACAAGTGATAGGATCATGGCGTAGTGAGACAAGTGATAGGATCATGGCGTAGTGAGACAAGTGATAGGATCATGGCGTAGTGAGACAAGTGATAGGATCATGGCGTAGTGAGACAAGTGATAGGATCATGGCGTAGTGAGACAAGTGATAGGATCATGGCGTAGTGAGACATATGATAGGATTATGGCGTAGTGAGGCAAGTGATAGGATCGTGGCGTAGTGAGACAAGTGATAGGATCATGGCGTAGTGAGACAAGTGATAGGATCATGGCGTAGTGAGACAAGTGATAGGATCATGGCGTAGTGAGACAAGTGATAGGATCATGGCGTAGTGAGACAAGTGATAGGATCATGGCGTAGTGAGACAAGTGATAGGATCATGGCGTAGTGAGACATATGATAGGATTATGGCGTAGTGAGGCAAGTGATAGGATCGTGGCGTAGTGAGACAAGTGATAGGACCATGGCGTAGTGAGACAAGTGATAGGACCATGGCGTAGTGAGACAAGTGATAGGATCATGGCGTAGTGAGACAAGTGATAGGATCATGGCGTAGTGAGACAAGTGATAGGATCATGGCGTAGTGAGACAAGTGATAGGATCATGGCGTAGTGAGACAAATGATAGGATCATGGCGTAGTAAGACAAGTGATAGGATCATGGCGTAGTGAGACAAGTGATAGGATCATGGCGTAGTGAGACAAGTGATAGGATCATGGCGTAATGAGACATATGTTAGGATTATGGCGTAGTGAGGCAAGTGATAGGATCGTGGCGTAGTGAGACAAGTGATAGGACCATGGCGTAGTGAGACAAGTGATAGGATCATGGCGTAGTGAGACAAGTGATAGGACCATGGCGTAGTGAGACAAGTGATAGGATCATGGCGTAGTGAGACAAGTGATAGGACCATGGCGTAGTGAGACAAGTGATAGGACCATGGCGTAGTGAGACAAGTGATAGGATCATGGCGTAGTGAGACAAGTGATAGGATCATGGCGTAGTGAGACAAGTGATAGGATCATGGCGTAGTGAGACAAATGATAGGATCATGGCGTAGTAAGACAAGTGATAGGATCATGGCGTAGTGAGACAAGTTATAGGATCATGGCGTAGTGAGACAAGTGATAGGATCATGGCGTAGTGAGACAAGTGATATGATCATGGCGTAGTGAGACAAGTGATAGGATCATGGCGTAGTGAGACAAGTGATAGGATCATGACGTAGTGAGACAAGTGATAGGACCATGGCGTAGTGAGACAAGTGATAGGATCATGGCGTAGTGAGACAAGTGATAGATCATGGCGTAGTGAGACAAGTGATAGGATCATGGCGTAGTGAGACAAGTGATAGGACCATGGCGTAGTGAGACAAGTGATAGGATCATGGCGTAGTGAGACAAGTGATAGGACCATGGCGTAGTGAGACAAGTGATAGGACCATGGCGTAGTGAGACAAGTGATAGGATCATGGCGTAGTGAGACAAGTGATAGGATCATGGCGTAGTGAGACAAGTGATAGGATCATGGCGTAGTGAGACAAATGATAGGATCATGGCGTAGTAAGACAAGTGATAGGATCATGGCGTAGTGAGACAAGTTATAGGATCATGGCGTAGTGAGACAAGTGATAGGATCATGGCGTAGTGAGACAAGTGATAGGATCATGGCGTAGTGAGACAAGTGATAGGATCATGGCGTAGTGAGACAAGTGATAGGATCATGACGTAGTGAGACAAGTGATAGGATCATAGCGTAGTGAGACAAGTGATAGGATCATGGCGTAGTGAGACAAGTGATAGGACCATGGCGTAGTGAGACAAGTGATAGGACCATGGCGTAGTGAGACATATGATAGGATCATGGCGTAGTGAGACAAGTGATAGGATCATGGCGTAGTGAGACAAGTGATAGGATCATGGCGTAGTGAGACATATGATAGGATTTTGGCGTAGTGAGGCAAGTGATAGGATCATGGCGTAGTGAGACAAGTGATAGGATCATGGCGTAGTGAGACAAGTGATAGGATCATGGCGTAGTGAGACAAGTGATAGGATCATGGCGTAGTGAGACAAGTGATAGGATCATGACGTAGTGAGACAAGTGATAGGATCATGGCGTAGTGAGACAAGTGATAGGATCATGACGTAGTGAGACAAGTGATAGGATCATGGCGTAGTGAGACAAGTGATAGATCATGGCGTAGTGAGACAAGTGATAGGATCATGGCGTAGTGAGACAAGTGATAGGACCATGGCGTAGTGAGACAAATGATAGGATCATGGCGTAGTAAGACAAGTGATAGGATCATGGCGTAGTGAGACAAGTGATAGGATCATGGCGTAGTGAGACAAGTGATAGGATCATGGCGTAGTGAGACAAGTGATAGGATCAAGGCGTAGTGAGACAAGTGATAGGACCATGGTGTAGTGAGACAAGTGATAGGATCATGGCGTAGTGAGACAAGTGATATGATCATGGCGTAGTGAGACAAGTGATAGGATCATGGCGTAGTGAGACAAGTGATAGGATCATGGCGTAGTGAGACAAGTGATAGGATCATGGCGTAGTGAGACAAGTGATAGGACCATGGCGTAGTGAGACAAGTGATAGGATCAAGGCGTAGTGAGACAAGTGATAGGACCATGGCGTAGTGAGACAAGTGATAGGATCATGGCGTAGTGAGACAAGTGATAGGATCATGGCGTAGTGAGACAAGTGATAGGATCATGGCGTAGTGAGACAAGTGATAGGATCATGGCGTAGTGAGACAAGTGATAGGATCATGGCGTAGTGAGACAAGTGATAGGATCATGGCGTAGTGAGACAAGTGATAGGATCATGGCGTAGTGAGACAAGTGATAGGGTCACGGCGTAGTGAGACAAGTGATAGGGTCATGGCGTAGTGAGACAAGTGATAGGATCATGGCGTAGTGAGACAAGTGATAGGATCATGGCGTAGTGAGACAAGTGATAGGATCATGGCGTAGTGAGACAAGTGATATGATCATGGCGTAGTGAGACAAGTGATATGATCATGGCGTAGTGAGACAAGTGATAGGATCATGGCGTAGTGAGACAAGTGATAGGATCATGGCGTAGTGAGACAAGTGATAGGATCATGGCGTAGTGAGACAAGTGATAGGGTCATGGCGTAGTGAGACAAGTGATAGGATCATGGCGTAGTGAGACAAGTGATAGGATCATGGCGTAGTGAGACAAGTGATAGGATCATGACGTAGTGAGACAAGTGATAGGATCATGGCGTAGTGAGACAAGTGATAGGATCATGGCGTAGTGAGACAAGTGATAGGGTCATGGCGTAGTGAGACAAGTGATAGGATCATGACGTAGTGAGACAAGTGATAGGATCATGGCGTAGTGAGACAAGTGATAGGATCATGGCGTAGTGAGACAAGTGATAGGATCATGGCGTAGTGAGACAAGTGATAGGATCATGGCGTAGTGAGACAAGTGATAGGATCATGGCGTAGTGAGACAAGTGATAGGATCATGGCGTAGTGAGACAAGTGATAGGATCATGGCGTAGTGAGACAAGTGATAGGGTCATGGCGTAGTGAGACAAGTGATAGGATCATGACGTAGTGAGACAAGTGATAGGATCATGGCGTAGTGAGACAAGTGATAGGATCATGGCGTAGTGAGAAAGCTTGAAGCATGAAATAGCGCTAAAGAAAAACAATTGGTAAAAATATTTCTTATCGCACAGATTGATTGCTATTGGTTTAGCTCCCGTGTTTGTGTTTGTAATGTTACCACAGCGCCTAGATCCTACATTTTGTTTGTTAACAGCGCTCTATAAATTAAATTAATTTTATTATTATTATAAATTGATACAATTACACTTCGTATAAACTTTTTAAAAATTATTTTAATAAGCTTTTCTTGCTACTTACTACACCCGTTTAGAGTCACCTCGACACCAAGTTTGGTTTCGGACAAAATAACATTTTCATTTGTTTCCACAAACAATAAGACGTGTAACAAACAATAAGACGTATAACAAACAATAAGACGTGTAACAAACAATGAGACGTGTAACAAACAATAAGACGTGTAACAGACAATAAGACGTGTAACAAACAATAAGACGTGTAACAAACAATAAGACGTGTAACAGACAATAAAACGTCTAACAAACAATAAGACGTCTAACAAACATTAAGACGTGTAACAGACAATAAGACGTGTAACAAACAATAAGACGTGTAACAGACAATAAGACGTGTACCAGACAATAAGACGTGTAACAGACAATAAGACGTGTACCAGACAATAAGACGTGTAACAAACAATAAGACGTGTAACAAACAATAAGACGTGTAACAGACAATAAGACGTCTACCAGACAATAAGACGTGTAACAAACAATAAGACGATTAACAGACAATAAGACGTCTAACAAACAATAAGACGTCTAACAAACAATAAGACGTGTAACAGACAATAAGACGTGTAACAAACAATAAGACGTGTAACAGACAATAAGACGTGTAACAGACAATAAGACGTGTAACAGACAATAAGACGTGTAACAAACAATAAGACGTGTAACAAACAATAAGACGTGTAACAGACAATAAGACGTGTAACAGACAATAAGACGTGTAACAAACAATAAGACGTGTATCAAACAATAAGACGTCTAACTAACAATAAGACGTCAAACAAACAATAAGACGTCTTACAGTTATTTGAATCTATTGTGAACGTTAAAACAACAACATGATGTTATATCAATATGAAACGTTTAACAAAGATCAGTTTTAATTGATTGATTGAATGATTGATTGATTGATTGATCTACTTTCATGGTATTACTCACTCAAAGCGCCTTTTCAAACGAACAATATTATAAACATCAAAGACAGATACGTTAGATTGAGACGAGACATCGGCAGCGTTTGGACTAGAATGATGGAGACCGAACTTCAATGTTGTTCTGAGACACAGTCCACTCGTCTCTAACATCCTTTCTTATTTGCAGTTTAATTGAACTCATTCTTATCAAAGACTGTTACCTGCACAACTGAGGGAGTATTAGAACCAGCTCAGTTAATTGATCAAATAGTTCAACGACATCACTCGCTTCGTGGCAATAGCATTTTTTAAAACTTGCTCATTGAACTTTGAAAGTACATGCGCGTTATTTCACTCACATATACTTGAGTGCTGATACACACAAACACACATTCACAAATACTTACATATGAGGCATTATTAGTTCGAGTACTTCTCAAGGACCATACTCTTTTATTGTAGGGGATGGAACCTGAACTATCAGTGACTTCTTCGTCGTTTGATTGGTGTATCAGCTACTGATTTCAACGCTGTGTGAAGTACAAGTACTTCGGGAAACATTTCTCAAACGATATCTAGAATGTGTCAAATGTGTGGCGTAGAAATATTCAAAAGTTGTTTACAGTCGTTTCAAGAATAGGTGAAATATTTCTTTGCGACATTTTTTAGTACTAGAGATTGTGACAATAAACTAAATGTTATAGCGATACATTGAACTTGACAAGTGAGTGACACCGGCACATTGAAAACGAATGACGTTATAATTTTAAAAAATAGCTTTCATAGCGCAACAATTTATCTTCCTACTAGTTTATTAATTCTTCTTTATTAGCTAGTTGCCCATTTGTTTTCCATTAAGTTTCAAATCATTGAATAAAAGTCTGATACTTCCTCCATATTCAAATTATTGAATCAAAGTCTGATGCTTCCTCCATATTCAAATTATTGAATCAAAGTCTGATGCTTCCTCCATATTCAAATCATTGAATCAAAGTCTGATGCTTCCTCCATATTCAAATCATTGAATCAAAGTCTGATGCTTCCTCCATATTCAAATTATTGAATCAAAGTCTGATGCTTCCTCCATATTCAAATCATTGAATATAAGTCTGATGCTTCCTCCATATTCAAATTATTGAATAAAAGTCTGATGCTTCCTCCATATTCAAATTATTGAATAAAAGTCTGATGCTTCCTCCATATTCAAATCATTGAATCAAAGTCTGATGCTTCCTCCATATTCAAATCATTGAATCAAAGTCTGATGCTTCCTCCATATTCAAATTATTGAATCAAAGTCTGATGCTTCCTCCATATTCAAATCATTGAATCAAAGTCTGATGCTTCCTCCATATTCAAATCATTGAATCAAAGTCTGATGCTTCCTCCATATTCAAATCATTGAATCAAAGTCTGATGCTTCCTCCATATTCAAATTATTGAATAAAAGTCTGATGCTTCCTCCATATTCAAATTATTGAATAAAAGTCTGATGCTTCCTCCATATTCAAATCATTGAATCAAAGTATGATGCTTCCTCCATATTCAAATCATTGAATCAAAGTCTGATGCTTCCTCCATATTCAAATTATTGAATCAAAGTCTGATGCTTCCTCCATATTCAAATCATTGAATCAAAGTCTGATGCTTCCTCCATATTCAAATCATTGAATCAAAGTCTGTTGCTTCCTCCATATTCAAATTATTGTGTGCTACAAAAAGAAGCGATTAGAAAATGTGATTCCGCAGTGTTAAATAGTGCACACAAATGATGATATACATTTTTAAAAACATAGCGTATCAACACTTCCGTTGTTTTGTACACCGGATACAACAAAAATAGTCCCCCAAGAGAATTAGTATCTAAATTTAGTCCTAGTAGTTCATTGTATAGTCTTATATAGTTATAAAGGTAATAACGCTAACTGCACGAATAAGACTTAGTGCTGGTCTATATCTCTCGTCTTCTATGTTATATCATTTGTCAATATCAAGATTATTTTGTTAAATGTATGTTGGACCTATTTTGTTTTTGTTAGATCTAGTAGGTTAACAGAGTGAAATAGTATTGTCCCATTTTAGTCATATTATTCGACAACATCGCGGTCCAACAGAAACCCGATTGAAGGCATCATTCATACCCAGTGTTATGGTTAAAAGCAGTAGCCGCAGACCAATAATGTATCCCAACGTATCCAACTACGTTAGTCACTGTTAGGCGCGGGCCGTCAGTGTGTACTACGAGGGACTTAGAAGAGAATCCCTAACAGCGCCCCAAGGAATCTAGAGCGACAGATATTACTTTAAATAGCTGCCTGCACGCGACTAACTTGATTAGAGAAGCCGAGATGTGAGTTTCTTTTCCAAAGCCGTTCCCAGTTTCATTTTTTTTTTAAATTATGTTTTTCTTTCTGTCTGTACAACTACTGTGTACTGTGTACTGTGTACTGTGTACGGTTGGGAACTAAAACATGGTACTTCTTTTACTTCATTACTTTCCCTCTCTTACACACACACGCACACACAGACTTTCTTTCAGTCCCTCTCACGCCATCTCTCACTCTTTCTATATATATATATATATATATATATATATATATATAATATATATATATATATATATATATATATATATATATATATATATATATATATACATCACTCTCTCTCTATCTCGCTAATTCTCTCTCACTTCTGTCTCTCTCAATGTCACTCACGTTCTTTCTCTTTCTCTCTCTCTCTCTCTCTCTCTCATTCTCTCTTTCTTACTTCTTCTCTAAGATTCTCTCTATCTCTCTCTTGCTTGAATAATAATAGCAGCATCATCAAAATGTAAAATAAATGAATAAATATGTTTTTCATAGTTTGCAGCTGTTAGTCATCTTCACCATTCACCTAATCCTATTAGTTGAAACGTTGGCGTGTTCCGAACACTATTGGATTCAATGAAACGCCTTTACATCTATGAGTCACTAAGGACTAATCTTACCTAATGTTTCTTAATGTGACCTGAAGTAACTTAATCTTACCTAATGTTTAGTAATGTGCATGAAGTGACCTAATCTTACCTGTTTGTTAATGTGACATGAAATGACCTAATCTTAATCTCCCTCTTAAGTATTGTAGGCAAAGTCTTTGCTCGAGTGATACTTCCCAGGCTACAAAAACTCGCTGATCGGGTCTATCCAGAATCACAATGCGGCTTCCGCTCAGGGAGATCCACGATTGACATGATTTTCTCCATTCGCCAACTCCAGGAAAAGTGCAGAGAACAAAGGATGCCTTTGTACATTGCGTTTATTGACCTGACAAAGGCCTTCGATCTAGTTAGCAGAGATGGCCTCTTTAAAATTTTACAGTTAATAGGCTGTCCACCCAAGCTACTAAATGTAATCATATCTTTCCACCAAAATATGATGGGCACAGTGCAATTCAACGGTGCCAGCTCTGAAAGTTTCAGTATAAACAGCGGAGTTAAACAAGGATGTGTCCTGGCCCCAACCCTCTTTGGAATACTATTTTCACTGCTAATCCACAGCGCGTTTGACAAATCCACTGAAGGCATCTATCTCCATTCCAGATTTGATGGCAAACTCCTAAATATTGCCAGACTGAGGGCCAAAACTAAAATCAGAGCCACCCTCGTAAGAGATATGCTATTCGCGGATGACGCAACGGTAGTGGCACACACACAAGAGGAACTTCAGTCATTAATGTTCCGCTTCTCTCAGGCCTGTAAAGAATATGGCTTGACTATTAGCACGAAGAAAACAAATGTTATGGGACCACCTGCTACAGCACCACCCTCCATCCTCATAGACGATAACAAGCTGGACGCCGTAAACGAATTCTGCTATCTGGGATCCACAATTACAGATGACCTGTCCCTAGAAGAGATGAAAAAACGCATAGGGAAGGCTGCCTCGACATTCGCTAGACTCAGACTAAGAGTTTGGGAAAACCATAAGCTAACTACGGTGACCAAAATGGAAGTCTACATGGCAGTGAATCATGGACGACCTACGCAAAACAAGAGAGAAAACTGAACTCATTCCATTTGAGATGTCTCCGTAGGATCTTGAATGTCACATGGAAAGAAAAAGTGTGCAATACTGAGATCCTTGCGCGATCAGGTATTCTTAGCATCTTTACAGCCCTCAGACATCGCCGTTTGCGCTGGCTTGGACATGTTCGCCGGATGGAGGACAAGCGCTTCCCGAAAGTCATCCTCTATGGTCAATTCGCAACTGGCACAAGAAAAACTGGTCGCCCCCACCTCCGTTACATAGATGTAATAAAACGTGACCTCAAATCCGTGAACATCAATACTGACAATTGGGACATAGCTCTAGACCGCAACAGGTGGAGAGAGACAGTGACCAAGAAAGCTATGGACAGTGAAAATACATGGGTCTCAGCCCAGGAAGAAAAACGCGCAAACCGAAAAACGGCCAGCTCCTCTACCACCGAAGCAAAAGCCAAGGGGACCCTAACCTGCGCTATCTGTGGACGGGAGTGTCTCTCCAAAATAGGGCTCCACAGCCACATGACGAAGTGTGCTATGAGATGAACCATAGTCGTTCTACGACTGAAGGAGGCCAATGATGATGATGATGATGAATGTGACATGAAGTGACCTAATCTTACCTAATGTTTCTTAATGTGACCTAATCTTACTTAATGTTTCTTAATGTGACCTAATCTTACCTAATGTTTCTTAATGTGACCTAATCTTACCTAATGTTTCTTAATGTGACCTAATCTTACCTAATGTTTCTTAATGTGACCTTATCTTACCTAATGTTTCTTAATGTAACCTGAAGTGACCTAATCTTACCTAATGTCTCTTAATGTGACCTAATCTTACCTAATGTTTCTTAATGCAGCCTTAAGTGACATTATCTTACATAATGTTTGTTAATGTGACCTGAAGTAACTTATCTTATCTAATATTTCTTAATGTAACCTGAAGTGACATAATTTTACATGTTTCTTAATGTGACATGAAGTGACCTAATCTTACCTAATGTTTCGTTATGTGACTTAAATTAAACTTATCTTACCTAATGTTTCTTAATGTGACCTGAATTGACCAAATCTTACCTAATGTTTTTTAATGTGACCTAAATTGACCAAATCTTACCTAATGTTTTTTAATGTGACCTGAATTGACCAAATCTTACCTAATGTTTTTTAATGTGATCTGAATTGACCAAATCTTACCTAATGTTTTTTAATGCGACCTAAAGTGATCTAATGCTATTTTGTTTGCATTGAAACATTTTAGTTAATTTTATTAAACTTCCTTTCAATATTGTAAACATTAGCGATACCTGGACTTTGTTGATGTGCTCTTTGATGAGCGATTTAGCGTGATGAAAATGGGCTATTCAATATTTAAAGATTTGATTATTTGGCCACAGAAGCTGCTAAAGAATGGGGTTTTGTTCTTGAAATAAAGGTCAGCACATTTATAGCCATATATCTCAATAATGTAATATTTGTTTCCCATTTTCTATATCAAGCAAATGTAATTAATTACCAGTAATTTATAAATTAATTGATTAATTTTTTTATTGGTTTCTGTTTCGTTAGTGACAATAAGAAAGTGTGCAAAGTTTCAACTTGATCCGAGAATGGGAAGTGGGAGAAACTCACGTCTACAAAATGTGTCTCAGACTGAGGAAAGAGATTGGCCTTGTAAAAACACAATCGCTAGTTTTATTCTTCATCCTCGATTCCCTGTGAGGTGTTGCATCTTGCACACGTCTCTGTCCAAGCCTACTCCTAGTGACTTATAATTGTGAGTTGATTAGATATATCAAGTGAAATGTAATTCCATTGATCTCAAATAACTAAACTCATTGGTGGGGAAAACTTAGGAGCTCTTTAATATTGTCCAATGAAAATAAAATTGGAATAGCTCAAAAACATTTTTTTTTTGGAAAGTCGCATCGGATAGTAAATCAGAGTAATCTGATCTTTGTTTACATTTTGATTTGTTTGGTATCAGACTTCAATTCTTAAAGCCATAAATCAGAATTTCATCGAAAATTGAAAGGCATTCATTGTAAGTCTTCCGTGACTATTAAGAGAGATTATACCTGCTCATTTCTTCAGGTCTGAATCTACTCAAGAGTTAGATTGCTGAAAGGTGTCTTGGTTCTCTTCAAAGCAGTGGCGTAGCAGGGTATCCGTAGGTGTGGTTTCAGGAATATGACCTTAAGCTCCCACTCCTGAATGTTGAACATGACTGAGCCCAAATTGGACTATGCTGTATTGTCTCAGTATATTTACAATAGGTGATTCCACTTCAAGTAGACTTACCACCTTTGACAAGGACTACTGCCCTAAGATTCTTACGAAGAAGGATTTCATTCCGTTCAAATGTCACACAACTTCCTACTTTTTTTATGTGATATTCCTTGGAGACCTTTTAGTCAGTAGTTCAAAATGTTTTTCATCGTCAAAAACCAAGAAAACAAATAACAACAAATTTCATGGCCAAATGAGACATAGTTTGTATGTGCTTTATTCAGATTATACTTTCACTGACAATAACACACAAGACAAAACAGGTTAAGCGCATCAACGTCCAGACTATATACTACTGTTGAGCAGTCAAGGTTATTGAAGAGTTGTATAGAGTTCATCAATTATATTGTCATAGTCACAGCAAAGAAGCATAAACGAGTGATTATGTTGCCGAGCGTTTAGCTAATCTAATATGTTATTATCCGTTTTCTTATTCCTGAAATTTACATTCTGAAACAAGTGTGAGAACTATTGAATATTTCACGGTTCGTTGTTTTATCTTCCGCAGTAGATGGTCAATTGCAATCTCGACCTCCGTTTCTTAGGACGAATTTCTAAATGTTTTTGATGACTGTGAAAAAGAAAATGATCCAGACAATGATGTGGATGAGGCTCACGTTACATTATCGCCAAGTGCAGTGTTAGCACTTGAGACTTGGGTGGTTCAGATTGGATGATAGTCACCCCTCCTTCTTACAGTTTTTAATCCTTTCATTCTCATTACAAACAGACAACATTACTGTCATGTTGTAATATGAATTCGCGTTGTTGTTGTTTTTTTACAAAGTTAATGCATACAGTAATATTAAACAAAGAAATAATTAAACGAAAATAATTCTGTTGTCTAGTAGAGGACGTTGACATTGTTCACTCATTTATTGATTTGTTGAGTTTCAATTCTAACACGTTAATATTAAATCAATAGCTGTGGTGGACAATTTCAGAGTTACCTCTCTTCCCTTCAAAGATTTCACACTCTCGGCTCTAAGATTGACGTTTGCCAAGTTTTGTCACATCTTGTACTGTACGTTATACTGTAAATTATATCTTAAAATTCTCTAAGTCAAGATGGCTGCTTTTTTTGTTTTCAGTGATCTGATTAAAAGCTAAATATACTAACGACTTTAAGTCATTGATTCACATGCATGACTAGATTAACAGAGGAAATGCGCTGGACGTAATTATCTTCTTTTTTTTGAAGTAACGTCTGCAATGTATAAGATAAGATAAGATGTTTCATACTATATCTATACGTACATAAAATGGACATTTAATTTAACAGCATCATAATTGTATGCCAACTGTAAGTATTTGACACATTTCAACTCTTATGGTTATCACATGTTCTATTCTTACGAGAGCCAGTTCGGGTCACTGTTGGCCGGGGGACAGGGCGCTATGAACCCCCTTGGCGCCCTGGTTGCAATGCCACTGATTCACAGTAAGTACACGAAGAATAATCGGAGCCAGCGAATAGACCAGTGTTTACGTAAATGGCAGTGACGGCAGACTTGGGACGCAAGTCCATATTAAAACAACGCGGATGACGTTATATTTCATTGCTCCGAAGTTGTCAACATTTAGATCTAATAGTTTAACATTAATTGGATCGTCTTCATTAGCCATGTTTTTTTTATTCGTTCCAAAGTCGGGACTCGCCAACAAAACAGAGAAGAAGGAAATCCCGAGTAAACACTATTTATAACCTTGCCCTTCGACTCAATGACGTCACACTTAATCTTATTGTTGTCTGGAAACCTTACGCACGTTGATCTGTTTCAGACGCTTAATTTTGTTGTCAAATTTTCTCTTCGCATTTTTCTGTTGCTTTAATCTCTAACGATACGGAGATATTTGTATGTTTAGTTTCATTAACCTCAAAAGCTCCTCCGAGTAAAAACATTAACGGAAAAAGCTTAGAAACAAATAAATACAAAGTTAAAAAAGGTAAAGTTCATCCTGGGCCATGCCAGTTACAGCACGCAGTACCATACGTGTTTTGTCATTGTGATTGTGCCTCATAAATCTCTGAATTAAAAGTCCTCTAAGCTATTGTTGTAGGCTAGTAAGTTTCTACATGCTATGGAAACAATATTAGGGATCATGATATCGTCCAGTAGAGGCAATGACATTGTACTTGATGAATTTTGCTGAAGAGCTAAGGTTTTAACTATGGATAGTGAATAATGTTTACGTACAAATGCATCAATCTTTAACATAGGCCACATCAGTTACTTAGTTGTGGTGTTAGATCACCTCCCTTTATTGTTCAGTTATTAATAAAAAAAACATCCTTTAACTTCTTTAAGTAATAAACTGTCTGAGCATAAACATTAACACACGAACATGCGCACACAGATACACTCATACATACACACACATATAAACATACGCACACACACACACACGTCCATTATAAAAATAAAAAAGATCCAAGCAATGCATGAATATTTATTATTATTATAAGTCTTATTATTTACATGACTAAAGATTGAATAGATAGTGTGAGTGCAGCATAGATCTAGGTATTAAAACACCAAACTTTACAAAATATCAAGAGTGGTTTATTCCCCCAAGCTATATACTCTCTTCAACAAAATATGCTCTAGAAGGCGAGAACACTCTTGTCAGGAAAGAGTTAATGGTAATGCAATCAACAAAGATAATGTGTTAAACTTTTAGCCCCAAACTCAGAGCAATAAAACCAGTGACTACAACTTTAACCCTTTGACTTCAAACAAAGGTCACATTATTTTCACTATTTTAACCTGTCATCAGATGTTATCTTTAGTGGTGGAAGCAGCAGTTTTCATAATATGCAGCTCCATAACTAGGGACAAGTATTTGGTCTTACACACAAACTCATAGGTGGCCCCAGCGGCCAGTGCTAGTAACGCTATCAATTTACTTGTCATGCGCATTCACTAGAGCCTCAAATTAGCACAATTTGACAGTTTGATAATTAATACTTTTTTGTATGATAACAAAATAGAATGTCAACTTCTGATGTAAATATAAATGGGATGTTATTGAAAATTACATATGTCCCGTAATGCTAGTGAATAAAGTTAGCTGCTTTTTTTTTTATTTCACTATAGATAGTAATGATATGTTGGCTGCAGATCTTAAATTAAGTACTGTGTGAAATAACAGTGAGAGAAAACTGTTCCTAGTAAGAATATTTATTGAAATGCCAGACACACTATGGGATAGTGGTTATTCTGGCTTCACGTTGTAAATGACTCACGTGATGCATTGGGAACAAAAGAATACGTTGAAATCATAACCGGTTACCTTGGTAACATAGTCATTGCAAATAGTATCACTTGGGGCAACATACATTTTCCACAAGCATTGCGCATGTCAAAAAAAAAAGTCGAGTGCAATAAAACAATTTCTCTGTGGCTGATTATTCACCTGGAACCTTCAAGAGGGGCCGCTTAGTACCGCGTAACGGTAGGAAATGGCCCGCAGGCTTGCCCTTACTGCTTTCCAGTGTTCTTTATGAAACAAACATTCCCCAATAGAGTGGCTGCCTCGTACAAACAAGAAACCACGCCGAAAGAATGGACAAGTGTAAGGAGTAGTCTAGAAAGATACATCTTCTATAACTTGCACGAGTTCCACCCATTACCGATAATGTTCATGAGATAGAAGATCTATAGATTGACTGAACAGATAATGTTCATGAGATAGAAGATCTATAGATTGACTGAACAGATAATGTTCATGAGATAGAAGATCTATAGATTGACTGAACAGATAATGTTCATGAGATAGAAGATCTATAGATTGACTGAACAGATAATGTTCATGAGATAGAAGATCTATAGATTGACTGAACAGATAATGTTCATGAGATAGAAGATCTATAGATTGACTGAACAGATAATGTTCATGAGATAGAAGATCTATAGATTGACTGAACAGATAATGTTCATGAGATAGAAGATCTATAGATTGACTGAACAGATAATGTTCATGAGATAGAAGATCTATAGATTGACTGAACAGATAATGTTCATGAGATAGAAGATCTATAGATTGACCTAACAGATAATGTTCATGAGATAGAAGATCTATAGATTGACTGAACAGATAATGTTCATGAGATAGAAGATCTATAGATTGACTGAACAGATAATGTTCATGAGATAGAAGATCTATAGATTGACTGAACAGATAATGTTCATGAGATAGAAGATCTATAGATTGACTGAACAGATAATGTTCATGAGATAGAAGATCTATAGATTGACTGAACAGATAATGTTCATGAGATAGAAGATCTGTAGATTGACTGAACAGATAATGTTCATGAGATAGAAGATCTATAGATTGACTGAACAGATAATGTTCATGAGATAGAAGATCTATAGATTGACTGAACAGATAATGTTCATGAGATAGAAGATCTATAGATTGACTGAACAGATAATGTTCATGAGATAGAAGATCTATAGATTGACTGAACATATAATGTTCATGAGATAGAAGATCTATAGATTGACTGAACAATACATTTTTTTTGTTTTATGAGTTGAATTTCACTAAATGTCACTTTTTATTTTCTTAATTTCTTTCACATTTTTGTTTGTATTTTTTGGTTTCCTCGTTCACTTCTGTGTCTGTTTGTGTATCGCCTGATCATCGCCCAGAGACTTTTTTGTTTGTTTTTAGTCAAGAATTTTGTTGTTCTTCTTGGTTCTGGCCTTTCTTCATTTTGTAACATTTTGTTGAACCAGGAAAATGGCTTTTTGTTGATTTATCTGTCTCACTTCTCTCTGATTCCGTCGCCCACTGCCATCGTCTGTGTCTTTGTATACGTTGTTGTTGTCTGTCTATGTTATTCTGAGGTGTGTAACCTCTTGACATGGAGCTCAATTAGCTATACACATCATAATAACAATAATAATAAAAATAATATATTAATTATAATAATCATTATTGTTATTGAGGAAATTTGTCTAACAATTTTGCATTACATATAAAAATACATATTAAGAGTGACTATAGCTGGATGGGTGGCTAGAGTAGATAGATTAGATAGATAGATAGATAGATAGATAGATAGATAGATAGATACATAGATAGATAGACTGCCTATACATGTTTCGATAGCTACTATGGAACTGGACAAAAGTCTTGATTCACTCTCTTGATTGCGCTTGGTCTAGTCCTATGAGTGGAATGGTTAGAATGTCAGAAATCATTAGTAAGAAAGAACAAAAAAGATGAGAGTGTGTGTGTGTGTGTGAGAGAGAGAGAGAGTGGGAAAAGTAAATGTAATAGGTTGTCACTACTTAACTTTCTTCCTGATGTTTTCCCATTGAATCGTGTCTGCTGTTCTTCCCCCCTCCCACCTCACATTTCCCCCTCGTTTTGTCTTGCTTTTAATAGCTAACTAAATGTACAGCAAATAAAAGATTTTCAAATACTCAATAGGCCAGCTTTGCATGTGGCTCCGTCCAATACTCAATAGGCCAGCTTTGCATGTGGCTCCGTCCAATACTCAATAGGCCAGCTTTGCATGTGGCTCCGTCCAATACTCAATAGGCCAGCTTTGCATGTGGCTCCGTCCAATACTCAATAGGCCAGCTTTGCATGTGGCTCCGTCCAATACTCAATAGGCCAGCTTTGCATGTGGCTCCGTCCAATACTCAATAGGCCAGCTTTGCATGTGGCTCCGTCCAATACTCAATAGGCCAGCTTTGCATGTGGCTCCGTCCAATACTCAATAGGCCAGCTTTGCATGTGGCTCCGTCCAATACTCAATAGGCCAGCTTTGCATGTGGCTCCGTCCAATACTAAATAGGCCAGCTTTGCATGTGGCTCCGTCCAATACTAAATAGGCCAGCTTTGCATGTGGCTCCGTCCAATACTCAATAGGCCAGCTTTGCATGTGGCTCCGTCCAATACTCAATAGGCCAGCTTTGCATGTGGCTCCGTCCAATACTCAATAGGCCAGCTTTGCATGTGGCTCCGTCCAATACTCAATAGGCCAGCTTAGCATGTGGCTCCGTCCAATACTCAATAGGCCAGCTTTGCATGTGGCTCCGTCCAATACTCAATAGGCCAGCTTTGCATGTGGCTCCGTCCAATACTCAATAGGCCAGCTTTGCATGTGGCTCCGTCCAATACTCAATAGGCCAGCTTTGCATGTGGCTCCGTCCAATACTCGTAGTTGTCAACACGCTTACGTAGATTATAATCGAATAGTGAGTCTGTCAATAAATGGTACAAATAACAAGTCCACTCTATCGTTTTCTTTCTTGGTTCTAATCTGAATTGTAATCCATGAACATTGACTATGCTTGAAGGACTGCTTTAATGTTTCAACTGTCTACATGAATGATATTTACCAATAGATTCTTTTGTTTCTTTGCCCTTGTTCTTCGACACTGTTATGTGGCCAGTGACTCATGACTTCCAGACGGTCTCCAGCTGCAACATCTCAGAGGGTCGTGTCTATCAAGTGATTTAACCTCTGCGTACTGACAGGTCCAGGAAGGGTTCTATAAGGGAGATCAACCTCCCCCCTACCTTTCCCCACTGGTGTAATTTTTTTTATAGATATTATAAAATGTGTATCAAGAAAGAGCTCATTTTACCTTCTGCATATTTTAACAAACTCTTATGCTGTGGTGTCCCTGTCTCCTCAGTCTAAGAATCTTAAGTGTTGAGCATGTCTACAAACGGGAAATGAAATAAATGCATGATGGGAATAGGGGCGGTACTGATGGTAGCGTTGGTACTAGAGGTGCACCGGATAGTACTTTTGATATCCGGCCGGGGCCGGATATGACCGGATAGTAAAATTTGATGTTCGGCCGGGGCCGAAGCCGGATACCTAAGTGTCTTGTTAATAGCTTGTGTTGCTGAACATTTTACGAAACTGTCAAATAACATACTTATATTGGTTGTTTTTATTTTTTTCCTTTTATATACCTTATTGTTTTAAACTCTGTTACTGATTGATTTATTCAAGCTTAACAGTATTTCTAAAAATATGTATAGCATGAGTGTGACTGTGTGTATGTAAGATGCCACCAACTGTAAAGGATGTGCGTAGGAAGGTCAATGTAAAATATGTTAGTATATATTTAGCTAGATACTAATGTAAATCTCTCATAAGTAAAGTACAATCTGCCTTGTATAGTGGTCAGATGTAGGTGTTCATGAATTTCAGACCAACAGCCTGGTCAGATATACGTAGTGAGCCTACGCTTCTAGTCCTAGTGTAATGTGTATAGTTGTTTGTGTTAACCATCAAGCATTGTTTTTTCCTTGAGCATACGCACGCAATAGAGTTGGGTGTCAGTCAAAAAAAGATAACACATTGGCATGGTCAGTCAAGCATATAGATAAATTATACCCGTCCAATAGTTAGAGGTCAAGGGTTGTTGTTTTTTTTACACTCCAGCATATTGTATCTTTATTTGCTAGATCTAACTGCGGTACTAATATTCAATTTATTTTATGCGATTTTAAAATTTACTGTAAGATTTTCGATATTTATTAAGTCAAAAGAATTAAACAATGAAATTAGCTTTCTTTCTAAAGATTTTAATACAAGACAAAAAGTACACACACGCAACCATGCACATCTTTGTTTTATTTTATTGTGCAAAGAACGTAAGCAAGAAACATTAAATGCAAAGAGCGCATGTTAGAAACATCTTCCTTAATTATTACTGATTACTGATTTTATTCGTGGTTTCAGTAACTGTTACAAAAGGGAACGATAGTGAGCCTATGGATGTCAGGTGTGTTAAAGTCGTCCTAGCCTGATACACAGTGGCTAAGTACGCATCTTAAGTAAAAAAAAAAGTAATAACAAGGAGTTAATTGACTGTCACAAATTATTTAGAAAATTGTTATCAAATCAAGACACTTAACTGCTGGAGTAATATTTAAGTTAACACGTTAGAAAAATTATTTAACCTTAATATTTATTGACAGAGTAATATCCTTTGTTAGCACGTTGTGTTTTTTCATTCTGGCTTAAAAATGGTAAATGTCTATCAATAAATTGGGTGTCAAGGACCAAAGAAAAAAAAATAAAGAGTAGGGGGTGTTTAGCTCTCCATTTAAAGATAGCCCTGGTCGTGTCTTCAACAAAATAATTAGTTACTGGCTTACTGGGCTATATAATCTCGCGGTTTGTGTTCTGTGTAGCTAAAGGTCACTCGTTTAGGTGCGTGTATATAAGATAAGAAGTGTGATCTTTAGTCCAGCTTACTAATTGAGATTTATGTTCAAGTAACTCGGCACACTTGAAAAGGTGTGGCCTCTAGCCCAACCACGTGATTAAAATTTTTCTCCAAATTAGCAAACTCTTTGTCCGGATACCCGTGTAGATGTTTGGCTTGAAGTCCAGTCCAGATTAACTACTAAGTAAACAAACATAGTTCCCTCGTGTGACCTCTAGAGAGCGCTTACGTCCATCGTATCTGATTTGGGGTCATCTGTCAATCAATGAACTCAATGTGATAAACTAAACAAATAAAAGGGGGAGGGAGTTGTTCATCTGGAAATATACCTAGTTACCTTAGAGGTGTGGCTCTTGTAGTCCAGCCCCCGTAATAAAGATTAACTACTAAATAAAAAAACTCAGTTCCCGCGAAAGGTGTGACCTCTAGAGAGTGTCAATACGCTGACATTAAACCTATGTCTATCATATTAAACTTGTAGTCACCTGCCCTATAAAAAAACTTAATGTGATGGACTAAGCAAACAAAAGGGGTGGGAGTTGTTCACCTCTACCTCTGGAGATATACCCGCACAAAGAGCGTCTGGTCAGCATGACGTAGTCAAGTAATGTAGCATTTTAACATGTTGACTAACCTACTTAAAGGTCACGACAAATTGAAAAAAGTGTCAGCCATTGCTGCTCTGTATGTAAAGCGCATTTCTGATGTAAAGTTTCATTTCTATTTATATTAAGTTATTAACACGCCTTGTCTTTATAGTAAACGATGTTTGGTGCATATTCATAATGGCTCTATTTTTAAGCACATTATTTTGTTTTAATATAAACATTAATACATTCTACAACAGACATTAATGGAACGTGGTCCACTTTATGCATATTAAATAGGTATATTTTTTACTATCCGGTTTACTATCCGGTAGTGATATCCGACCGGAGCCGAATAGCACCGGATAGTAAAAAATGCCGGATATTCGGCAGAACCCGGAGCCGGAGCAACTATCCGGTGCACCCCTAGTTGGTACACGACCTGCGTCTTATCTTCTGTAAAAATGATTTGGTTGGGTAGGAATTTGAATTTTTTACATTAACCTAATCTACATGCCAGTAAGATAATTCAATGCGCGCTGATCCAATCTCTTTTGTGGACCTTTGGGGAGAGAGGGTATAAGGGAGAAGGTTTTGATACAGCTTTTAGGCGATCAATAAAAACAACTTAGCTCGAGATTTGAACCCGAGCTCATTTGTTAGTAAGCTAATCCACTCAGCTACATATCCCAAAATATTTACACCATGAATCTCATCGTAAAAAGGCAGAAGCATGAACTATCTAAATCTTCAATATTTAATTATATTTTTAGGGCTTATGATAAAATCAAAGATGAGGCGTTGGAGATATCTTTTTAAAGACAATGTGCTATAGAATTTTAATATCAACACATAACTACATTTTTGGAAATGTGTGACCTTTCGAAAACTCCATTATGTCGTGTGCCTGTATAAAGTTTTATCACCAATAAGTGTTAAGAGATCTCATAAATACATGCATATTTTATTCAGTTTAAGTGGCAGAGTTCATCTGGTTCGCAAGTCCGCGGGGACGCTCAACGTATGTCAAGGCCACGTCTTGGTGTCAATGGTTCTGTTGATTGTCAGGTTCATTAGGAAGTCTCAATACATCTCCAGATTTAATTTAGGCGACAATTGTTTGTTATGGGTTCGTTAAGGCGTTCAATAAAACTCAGTGGGGAAGTCTAGATGTAAGGATAACATGTTAGGTTGGTTAGGAGCATTTAGCTTGATCCAATTCAAGATCCACAGAGTTCATGCTCTCTATAAATCTAAATGTAAATATAGTCCCGGATGTAGCTTCGATTTTTCAGACTCGATTTGGAACATTTAGGTTATAGGAAGGACATATTACAGAGCAATGAATTATTTCAATTATTGAAGCACTATCGCACTACCAATGAACCAGAAAATCATCTATGAACTTTGAGCTTCTTTTTAAAAGGTTAATGACATATCTGATAAGAGTAGGTGTGGCCAATCACTGTATTGTCTACATCAGCTTTTTTTTTCTTGAGTTGTTTCAGTTTTATTTGAAGTCAGCTATCCTCTTTGCCTCGTTGGCTAAGACAATGACGTCTCCACACCATGTGGTCTAAACACTGGCTAGATGTTTTTCAGTCATGAATGATGATCCCACATTCATTAAAAGAGTTCTAGATTGCATATTTATATTTCTTGTGTGGACCTCCTATGAGAAAGCATTCCGTTGCACAACTCACCATTAAATAGTTGGATC
>JAZGLO010003486.1:0-23039 GCA_036873155.1 Biomphalaria sudanica
CCCCCCCCCTCATGTTCCCAACTGGTCCAGACAAGTGATAGGGTCATGGCGTAGTGAGACAAGTGATAGGGTCATGGCGTAGTGAGACAAGTGATAGGGTCATGGCGTAGTGAGACAAGTGATAGGGTCATGGCGTAGTGAGACAAGTGATAGGATCATGGCGTAGTGAGACAAGTGATAGGGTCATGGCGTAGTGAGACAAGTGATAGGATCATGGCGTAGTGAGACAAGTGATAGGATCATGGCGTAGTGAGACAAGTGATAGGGTCATGGCGTAGTGAGACAAGTGATAGGGTCATGGCGTAGTGAGACAAGTGATAGGATCATGGCGTAGTGAGACAAGTGATAGGGTCATGGCGTAGTGAGACAAGTGATAGGGTCATGGCGTAGTGAGACAAGTGATAGGGTCATGGCGTAGTGAGACAAGTGATAGGGTCATGGCGTAGTGAGAAAGCTTGAAGCATGAAATAGCGCTAAAGAAAAACAATTGGTAAAAATATTTCTTATCGCACAGATTGATTGCTATTGGTTTAGCTCTCGTGTTTGTGTTTGTAATGTTACCACAGCGCCTAGATCCTACATTTTGTTTGTTAACAGCGCTCTATAAATTAAATTAATTTTATTATTATTATAAATTGATACAATTACACTTCGTATAAACTTTTTAAAAATTATTTTAATAAGCTTTTCTTGCTACTTACTACACTCGTTTAGAGTCCCCTCGACACCAAGTTTGGTTTCGGACAAAATAACATTTTCATTTGTTTCCACAAACAATAAGACGTGTAACAAACAATAAGACGTATAACAAACAATAAGACGTGTAACAAACAATGAGACGTGTAACAAACAATAAGACGTGTAACAGACAATAAGACGTGTAACAAACAATAAGACGTGTAACAAACATTAAGACGTGTAACAGACAATAAGACGTGTAACAAACAATAAGACGTGTAACAGACAATAAGACGTGTAACAGACAATAAGACGTGTAACAAACAATAAGACGTGTAACAAACAATAAGACGTGTAACAGACAATAAGACGTCTACCAGACAATAAGACGTGTAACAAACAATAAGACGTGTAACAGACAATAAGACGTCTAACAAACAATAAGACGTCTAACAAACAATAAGACGTGTAACAGACAATAAGACGTGTAACAAACAATAAGACTTGTAACAGACAATAAGACGTGTAACAGACAATAAGACGTGTAACAGACAATAAGACGTGTAACAGACAATAAGACGTGTAACAAACAATAAGACGTGTAACAAACAATAAGACGTGTAACAGACAATAAGACGTCTACCAGACAATAAGACGTGTAACAAACAATAAGACGTGTAACAGACAATAAGACGTCTAACAAACAATAAGACGTCTAACAAACAATAAGACGTGTAACAGACAATAAGACGTGTAACAAACAATAAGACTTGTAACAGACAATAAGACGTGTAACAGACAATAAGACGTGTAACAGACAATAAGACGTGTAACAAACAATAAGACGTGTAACAAACAATAAGACGTGTAACAGACAATAAGACGTGTAACAGACAATAAGACGTGTAACAAACAATAAGACGTGTAACAAACAATAAGACGTCTAACAAACAATAAGACGTCTAACAAACAATAAGACGTCTTACAGTTATTTGAATCTATTGTGAACGTTAAAACAACAACATGATGTTATATCAATATGAAACGTTTAACAAAGATCAGTTTTAATTGATTGATTGATTGATTGATCTACTTTCATGGTATTACTTACTCAAAGCGCCTTTTCAAACGAACAATATTATAAACATCAAAGACAGATACGTTAGATTGAGACGAGACATCGGCAGCGTTTGGACTAGAATGATGGAGACCGAACTTCAATGTTGTTCTGAGACACAGTCCACTCGTCTCTAACATCCTTTCTTATTTGCTGTTTAATTGAACTCATTCTTATCAAAGACTGTTACCTGCACAACTGAGGGAGTATTAGAACCAGCTCAGTTAATTGATCAAATAGTTCAACGACATCACTCGCTTCGTGGCAATAGCATTTTTTAAAACTTGCTCATTGAACTTTGAAAGTACATGCGCGTTATTTCACTCACATATACTTGAGTGCTGATACACACAAACACACATTCACAAATACTTACATATGAGGCATTATTAGTTCGAGTACTTCTCAAGGACCATACTCTTTTATTGTAGGGGATGGAACCTGAACTATCAGTGACTTCTTCGTCGTTTGATTGGTGTATCAGCTACTGATTTCAACGCTGTGTGAAGTACAAGTACTTCGGGAAACATTTCTCAAACGATATCTAGAATGTGTCAAATGTGTGGCGTAGAAATATTCAAAAGTTGTTTACAGTCGTTTCAAGAATAGGTGAAATATTTCTTTGCGACATTTTTTAGTATTAGAGATTGTGACAATAAACTAAATGTTATAGCGATACATTGAACTTGACAAGTGAGTGACACCGGCACATTGAAAACGAATGACGTAATAATTTTAAAAAATAGCTTTCATAGCGCAACAATTTATCTTCCTACTAGTTTATTAATTCTTCTTTATTAGCTAGTTGCCCATTTGTTTTCCGTTAAGTTTCAAATCATTGAATCAAAGTCTGATGCTTCCTCCATATTCAAATTATTGAATCAAAGTCTGATGCTTCCTCCATATTCAAATTATTGAATCAAAGTCTGATGCTTCCTCCATATTCAAATCATTGAATCAAAGTCTGATGCTTCCTCCATATTCAAATCATTGAATCAAAGTCTGATGCTTCCTCCATATTCAAATTATTGAATCAAAGTCTGATGCTTCCTCCATATTCAAATCATTGAATCAAAGTCTAATGCTTCCTCCATATTCAAATTATTGAATAAAAGTCTGATGCTTCCTCCATATTCAAATTATTGAATCAAAGTCTGATGCTTCCTCCATATTCAAATTATTGAATCAAAGTCTGATGCTTCCTCCATATTCAAATCATTGAATCAAAGTCTGATGCTTCCTCCATATTCAAATTATTGAATCAAAGTCTGATGCTTCCTCCATATTCAAATCATTGAATCAAAGTCTGATGCTTCCTCCATATTCAAATTATTGAATCAAAGTCTGATGCTTCCTCCATATTCAAATTATTGAATCAAAGTCTGATGCTTCCTCCATATTCAAATCATTGAATCAAAGTCTGATGCTTCCTCCATATTCAAATTATTGAATAAAAGTCTGATGCTTCCTCCATATTCAAATTATTGAATCAAAGTCTGATGCTTCCTCCATATTCAAATCATTGAATCAAAGTCTGATGCTTCCTCCATATTCAAATCATTGAATCAAAGTCTGATGCTTCCTCCATATTCAAATTATTGAATCAAAGTCTGATGCTTCCTCCATATTCAAATCATTGAATCAAAGTCTGATGCTTCCTCCATATTCAAATTATTGAATCAAAGTCTGATGCTTCCTCCATATTCAAATCATTGAATCAAAGTCTGATGCTTCCTCCATATTCAAATCATTGAATCAAAGTCTGATGCTTCCTCCATATTCAAATCATTGAATCAAAGTCTGATGCTTCCTCCATATTTAAATCATTGAATCAAAGTCTGATGCTTCCTCCATATTTAAATCATTGAATCAAAGTCTGATGCTTCCTCCATATTCAAATTATTGAATAAAAGTCTGATGCTTCCTCCATATTCAAATCATTCAATCAAAGTCTGATGCTTCCTCCATATTCAAATCATTGAATCAAAGTCTGATGCTTCCTCCATATTCAAATTATTGAATCAAAGTCTGATGCTTCCTCCATATTCAAATCATTGAATCAAAGTCTGATGCTTCCTCCATATTCAAATTATTGAATAAAAGTCTGATGCTTCCTCCATATTCAAATTATTGAATCAAAGTCTGATGCTTCCTCCATATTCAAATCATTGAATCAAAGTCTGATGCTTCCTCCATATTCAAATCATTGAATCAAAGTCTGATGCTTCCTCCATATTCAAATTATTGAATCAAAGTCTGATGCTTCCTCCATATTCAAATCATTGAATCAAAGTCTGATGCTTCCTCCATATTCAAATTATTGAATCAAAGTCTGATGCTTCCTCCATATTCAAATCATTGAATCAAAGTCTGATGCTTCCTCCATATTCAAATCATTGAATCAAAGTCTGATGCTTCCTCCATATTCAAATTATTGAATCAAAGTCTGATGCTTCCTCCATATTCAAATCATTGAATCAAAGTCTGATGCTTCCTCCATATTCAAATTATTGAATCAAAGTCTGATGCTTCCTCCATATTCAAATTATTGAATCAAAGTCTGATGCTTCCTCCATATTCAAATTATTAAATCAAAGTCTGATGCTTCCTCCATATTCAAATCATTGAATCAAAGTCTGATGCTTCCTCCATATTCAAATCATTGAATCAAAGTCTGATGCTTCCTCCATATTCAAATTATTGAATCAAAGTCTGATGCTTCCTCCATATTCAAATTATTGAATAAAAGTCTGATGCTTCCTCCATATTCAAATTATTGAATCAAAGTCTGATGCTTCCTCCATATTAAAATTATTGAATCAAAGTCTGATGCTTCCTCCATATTCAAATCATTGAATCAAAGTCTGATGCTTCCTCCATATTCAAATCATTGAATCAAAGTCTGATGCTTCCTCCATATTTAAATCATTGAATCAAAGTCTGATGCTTCCTCCATATTCAAATTATTGAATAAAAGTCTGATGCTTCCTCCATATTCAAATCATTCAATCAAAGTCTGATGCTTCCTCCATATTCAAATCATTGAATCAAAGTCTGATGCTTCCTCCATATTCAAATCATTGAATCAAAGTCTGATGCTTCCTCCATATTCAAATTATTGAATAAAAGTCTGATACTTCCTCCATATTCAAATTATTGAATCAAAGTCTGATGCTTCCTCCATATTCAAATTATTGAATCAAAGTCTGATGCTTCCTCCATATTCAAATCATTGAATCAAAGTCTGATGCTTCCTCCATATTCAAATTATTGAATAAAAGTCTGATGCTTCCTCCATATTCAAATTATTGAATCAAAGTCTGATGCTTCCTCCATATTCAAATCATTGAATCAAAGTCTGATGCTTCCTCCATATTCAAATCATTGAATCAAAGTCTGATGCTTCCTCCATATTCAAATTATTGAATCAAAGTCTGATGCTTCCTCCATATTCAAATCATTGAATCAAAGTCTGATTCTTCCTCCATAATCAAATTATTGAATCAAAGTCTGATGCTTCCTCCATATTCAAATCATTGAATCAAAGTCTGATGCTTCCTCCATATTCAAATCATTGAATCAAAGTCTGATGCTTCCTCCATATTCAAATTATTGAATCAAAGTCTGATGCTTCCTCCATATTCAAATCATTGAATCAAAGTCTGATGCTTCCTCCATATTCAAATTATTGAATCAAAGTCTGATGCTTCCTCCATATTCAAATTATTGAATCAAAGTCTGATGCTTCCTCCATATTCAAATTATTAAGTCAAAGTCTGATGCTTCCTCCATATTCAAATCATTGAATCAAAGTCTGATGCTTCCTCCATATTCAAATCATTGAATCAAAGTCTGATGCTTCCTCCATATTCAAATTATTGAATCAAAGTCTGATGCTTCCTCCATATTCAAATTATTGAATAAAAGTCTGATGCTTCCTCCATATTCAAATTATTGAATCAAAGTCTGATGCTTCCTCCATATTCAAATTATTGAATCAAAGTCTGATGCTTCCTCCATATTCAAATCATTGAATCAAAGTCTGATGCTTCCTCCATATTCAAATTATTGAATCAAAGTCTGATGCTTCCTCCATATTCAAATTATTGAATCAAAGTCTGATGCTTCCTCCATATTCAAATCATTGAATAAAAGTCTGATGCTTCCTCCATATTCAAATCATTGAATCAAAGTCTGATGCTTCCTCCATATTCAAACCATTGAATAAAAGTCTGATGCTTCCTCCATATTCACATTATTGAATCAAAGTCTGATGCTTCCTCCATATTCAAATCATTCAATCAAAGTCTGATGCTTCCTCCATATTCAAATCATTGAATCAAAGTCTGATGCTTCCTCCATATTTAAATCATTGAATCAAAGTCTGATGCTTCCTCCATATTCAAATTATTGAATAAAAGTCTGATACTTCCTCCATATTCAAATTATTGAATCAAAGTCTGATTCTTCCTCCATATTCAAATTATTGAATCAAAGTCTGATGCTTCCTCCATATTCAAATCATTGAATCAAAGTCTGATGCTTCCTCCATATTCAAATTATTGAATAAAAGTCTGATGCTTCCTCCATATTCAAATTATTGAATCAAAGTCTGATGCTTCCTCCATATTCAAATCATTGAATCAAAGTCTGATGCTTCCTCCATATTCAAATCATTGAATCAAAGTCTGATGCTTCCTCCATATTCAAATTATTGAATCAAAGTCTGATGCTTCCTCCATATTCAAATCATTGAATCAAAGTCTGATGCTTCCTCCATATTCAAATTATTGAATCAAAGTCTGATGCTTCCTCCATATTCAAATTATTGAATCAAAGTCTGATGCTTCCTCCATATTCAAATCATTGAATCAAAGTCTGATGCTTCCTCCATATTCAAATCATTGAATCAAAGTCTGATGCTTCCTCCATATTCAAATCATTGAATCAAAGTCTGATGCTTCCTCCATATTCAAATCATTGAATCAAAGTCTGATGCTTCCTCCATATTCAAATCATTGAATCAAAGTCTGATGCTTCCTCCATATTTAAATTATTGAATCAAAGTCTGATGCTTCCTCCATATTCAAATCATTGAATCAAAGTCTGATGCTTCCTCCATATTCAAATCATTGAATCAAAGTCTGATGCTTCCTCCATATTCAAATCATTGAATCAAAGTCTGATGCTTCCTCCATATTCAAATCATTGAATCAAAGTCTGATGCTTCCTCCATATTCAAATCATTGAATCAAAGTCTGATGCTTCCTCCATATTCAAATCATTGAATCAAAGTCTGATGCTTCCTCCATATTCAAATTATTGAATCAAAGTCTGATGCTTCCTCCATATTCAAATTATTGAATCAAAGTCTGATGCTTCCTCCATATTCAAATTATTGAATCAAAGTCTGATGCTTCCTCCATATTCAAATCATTGAATCAAAGTCTGATGCTTCCTCCATATTCAAATCATTGAATCAAAGTCTGATGCTTCCTCCATATTCAAATCATTGAATAAAAGTCTGATGCTTCCTCCATATTCAAATCATTGAATCAAAGTCTGATGCTTCCTCCATATTCAAATCATTGAATCAAAGTCTGATGCTTCCTCCATATTCACATTATTGAATCAAAGTCTGATGCTTCCTCCATATTCAAATCATTGAATCAAAGTCTGATGCTTCCTCCATATTCAAATCATTGAATCAAAGTCTGATGCTTCCTCCATATTCAAATCATTGAATCAAATTCTGATGCTTCCTCCATATTCAAATCATTGAATCAAATTCTGATGCTTCCTCCATATTCAAATCATTGAATCAAAGTCTGATGCTTCCTCCATATTCAAATCATTGAATCAAAGTCTGATGCTTCCTCCATATTTAAATCATTGAAACAAAGTCTGATGCTTCCTCCATATTCAAATCATTTAATAAAAGTCTGATGCTTCCTCCATATTCAAATCATTGAATCAAAGTCTGATGCTTCCTCCATATTCAAATTATTGAATCAAAGTCTGATGCTTCCTCCATATTCAAATTATTGAATCAAAGTCTGATGCTTCGTCCATATTCAAATCATTGAATAAAAGTCTGATGCTTCCTCCATATTCAAATCATTGAATCAAAGTCTGATGCTTCCTCCATATTCAAATCATTGAATCAAAGTCTGATGCTTCCTCCATATTCAAATCATTGAATCAAAGTCTGATGCTTCCTCCATATTTAAATCATTGAATCAAAGTCTGATGCTTCCTCCATATTCAAATTATTGAATAAAAGTCTGATGCTTCCTCCATATTCAAATCATTGAATCAAAGTCTGATGCTTCCTCCATATTTAAATCATTGAATCAAAGTCTGATACTTCCTGCATATTCAAATCATTGAATCAAAGTCTGATGCTTCCTCCATATTCAAATCATTGAATCAAAGTCTGATGCTTCCTCCATATTCAAATCATTGAATCAAAGTCTGATGCTTCCTCCATATTCAAATCATTGAATCAAAGTCTGATGCTTCCTCCATATTCAAATCATTGAATCAAAGTCTGATGCTTCCTCCATATTCAAATCATTTAATAAAAGTCTGATGCTTCCTCCATATTCAAATCATTGAATCAAAGTCTGTTGCTTCCTCCATATTCAAATTATTGTGTGCTACAAAAAGAAGCGATTAGAAAATGTGATTCCGCAGTGTTAAATAGTGCACACAAATGATGATATACATTTTTAAAAACATAGCGTATCAACACTTCCGTTGTTTTGTACACCGGATACACCAAAAATAGTCCCCCAAGAGAATTAGTATCTAAATTTAGTCCTAGTAGTTCATTGTATAGTCTTATATAGTTATAAAGGTAATAACGCTAACTGCACGAATAAGATATAGTGCTGGTCTATATCTCTCGTCTTCTATGTTATATCATTTGTCAATATCAAGATTATTTTGTTAAATGTATGTTGGACCTATTTTGTTTTTGTTAGATCTAGTAGGTTAACAGAGTGAAATAGTATTGTCCCATTTTAGTCATATTATTCGACAACATCGCGGTCCAACAGAAACCCGATTGAAGGCATCATTCATACCCAGTGTTATGGTTAAAAGCAGTAGCCGCAGACCAATAATGTATCCCAACGTATCCAACTACGTTAGTCACTGTTAGGCGCGGGCCGTCAGTGTGTACTACGAGGGACTTAGAAGAGAATCCCTAACAGCGCCCCAAGGAATCTAGAGCGACAGATATTACTTTAAATAGCTGCCTGCACGCGACTAACTTGATTAGAGAAGCCGAGATGTGAGTTTCTTTTCCAAAGCCGTTCCAAGTTTCATTTTTTTTTTAAATTATGTTTTTCTTTCTGTCTGTACAACTACTGTGTACTGTGTACTGTGTACTGTGTACTGTGTACTGTGTACGGTTGGGAACTAAAACATGGTACTTCTTTTACTTCATCACTTTCCCTCTCTTACACACACACGCACACACAGACTTTCTTCCAGTCCCTCTCACGCCATCTCTCACTCTTTCTATATATAATATATATATATATATATATATATATATATATATATATATATATACATCACTCTCTCTCTATCTCGCTAATTCTCTCTCACTTCTGTCTCTCTCAATGTCACTCACGTTCTTTCTCTTTCTCTCTCTCTCTCTCTCTCTCATTCTCTCTTTCTTACTTCTTCTCTATGATTCTCTCTCTCTCTCTCTCTTGCTTGAATAATAATAGCAGCAGCATCAAAATGTAAAATAAATGGATAAATATGTTTTTCATAGTTTGCAGCTGTTAGTCATCTTCACCATTCACCTAATCCTATTAGTTGAAACGTTGGCGTGTTCCGAACACTATTGGATTCAATGAAACGCCTTTACATCTATGAGTCACTAAGGACTAATCTTACCTAATGTTTCTTAATGTGACCTGAAGTAACTTAATCTTACCTAATGTTTAGTAATGTGCATGAAGTGACCTAATCTTACCTGTTTGTTAATGTGACATGAAATGACCTAATCTTAATCTCCCTCTTAAGTATTGTAGGCAAAGTCTTTGCTCGAGTGATACTTCCCAGGCTACAAAAACTCGCTGATCGGGTCTATCCAGAATCACAATGCGGCTTCCGCTCAGGGAGATCCACGATTGACATGATTTTCTCCATTCGCCAACTCCAGGAAAAGTGCAGAGAACAAAGGATGCCTTTGTACATTGCGTTTATTGACCTGACAAAGGCCTTCGATCTAGTTAGCAGAGATGGCCTCTTTAAAATTTTACAGTTAATAGGCTGTCCACCCAAGCTACTAAATGTAATCATATCTTTCCACCAAAATATGATGGGCACAGTGCAATTCAACGGTGCCAGCTCTGAAAGTTTCAGTATAAACAGCGGAGTTAAACAAGGATGTGTCCTGGCCCCAACCCTCTTTGGAATACTATTTTGACTGCTAATCCACAGCGCGTTTGACAAATCCACTGAAGGCATCTATCTCCATTCCAGATTTGATGGCAAACTCCTAAATATTGCCAGACTGAGGGCCAAAACTAAAATCAGAGCCACCCTCGTAAGAGATATGCTATTCGCGGATGACGCAACGGTAGTGGCACACACACAAGAGGAACTTCAGTCATTAATGTTCCGCTTCTCTCAGGCCTGTAAAGAATATGGCTTGACTATTAGCACGAAGAAAACAAATGTTATGGGACCACCTGCTACAGCACCACCCTCCATCCTCATAGACGATAACAAGCTGGACGCCGTAAACGAATTCTGCTATCTGGGATCCACAATTACAGATGACCTGTCCCTAGAAGAGGAGATGAAAAAACGCATAGGGAAGGCTGCCTCGACATTCGCTAGACTCAGACTAAGAGTTTGGGAAAACCATAAGCTAACTACGGTGACCAAAATGGAAGTCTACATGGCAGTGAATCATGGACGACCTACGCAAAACAAGAGAGAAAACTGAACTCTTTCCATTTTAGATGTCTCCGTAGGATCTTGAATGTCACATGGAAAGAAAAAGTGTGCAATACTGAGATCCTTGCGCGATCAGGTATTCTTAGCATCTTTACAGCCCTCAGACATCGCCGTTTGCGCTGGCTTGGACATGTTCGCCGGATGGAGGACAAGCGCTTTCCGAAAGTCATCCTCTATGGTCAATTCGCAACTGGCACAAGAAAAACTGGTCGCCCCCACCTCCGTTACATAGATGTAATAAAACGTGACCTCAAATCCGTGAACATCAATACTGACAATTGGGACATAGCTCTAGACCGCAACAGGTGGAGAGAGACAGTGACCAAGAAAGCTATGGACAGTGAAAATACATGGGTCTCAGCCCAGGAAGAAAAACGCGCAAACCGAAAAACGGCCAGCTCCTCTACCACCGAAGCAAAAGCCAAGGGGACCCTAACCTGCGCTATCTGTGGACGGGAGTGTCTCTCCAAAATAGGGCTCCACAGCCACATGACGAAGTGTGCTATGAGATGAACCATAGTCGTTCTACGACTGAAGGAGGCCAATGATGATGATGATGATGAATGTGACATGAAGTGACCTAATCTTACCTAATGTTTCTTAATGTGACCTAATCTTACTTAATGTTTCTTAATGTGACCTAATCTTACCTAATGTTTTTTAATGTGACCTGAATTGACCAAATCTTACCTAATGTTTTTTAATGTGACCTGAATTGACCAAATCTTACCTAATGTTTTTTAATGCGACCTAAAGTGATCTAATGCTATTTTGTTTGCTTTGAAACATTTTAGTTAATTTTATTAAACTTCCTTTCAATATTGTAAACATTAGCGATACCTGGACTTTGTTGATGTGCTCTTTGATGAGCGATTTAGCGTGATGAAAATGGGCTATTCAATATTTAAAGATTTGATTATTTGGCCACAGAAGCTGCTAAAGAATGGGGTTTTGTTCTTGAAATAAAGGTCAGCACATTTATAGCCATATATCTCAATAATGTAATATTTGTTTCCCATTTTCTATATCAAGCAAATGTAATTAATTACCAGTAATTTATAAATTAATTGATTAATTTTTTTTATTGGTTTCTGTTTCGTTAGTGACAATAAGAAAGTGTGCAAAGTTTCAACTTGATCCGAGAATGGGAAGTGGGAGAAACTCACGTCTACAAAATGTGTCTCAGACTGAGGAAAGAGATTGGCCTTGTAAAAACACAATCGCTAGTTTTATTCTTCATCCTCGATTCCCTGTGAGGTGTTGCATCTTGCACACGTCTCTGTCCAAGCCTACTCCTAGTGACTTATAATTGTGAGTTGATTAGATATATCAAGTGAAATGTAATTCCATTGATCTCAAATAACTAAACTCATTGGTGGGGAAAACTTAGGAGCTCTTTAATATTGTCCAATGAAAATAAAATTGGAATAGCTCAAAAACATTTTTTTTTTGGAAAGTCGCATCGGATAGTAAATCAGAGTAATCTGATCTTTGTTTACATTTTGATTTGTTTGGTATCAGACTTCAATTCTTAAAGCCATAAATCAGAATTTCATCGAAAATTGAAAGGCATTCATTGTAAGTCTTCCGTGACTATTAAGAGAGATTATACCTGCTCATTTCTTCAGGTCTGAATCTACTCAAGAGTTAGATTGCTGAAAGGTGTCTTGGTTCTCTTCAAAGCAGTGGCGTAGCAGGGTATCCGTAGGTGTGGTTTCAGGAATATGACCTTAAGCTCCCACTCCTGAATGTTGAACATGACTGAGCCCAAATTGGACTATGCTGTATTGTCTCAGTATATTTACAATAGGTGATTCCACTTCAAGTAGACTTACCACCTTTGACAAGGACTACTGCCCTAAGATTCTTACGAAGAAGGATTTCATTCCGTTCAAATGTCACACAACTTCCTACTTTGTTTATGTGATATTCCTTGGAGACCTTTTAGTCAGTAGTTCAAAATGTTTTTCATCGTCAAAAACCAAGAAAACAAATAACAACAAATTTCATGGCCAAATGAGACATAGTTTGTATGTGCTTTATTCAGATTATACTTTCACTGACAATAACACACAAGACAAAACAGGTTAAGCGCATCAACGTCCAGACTATATACTAGTGTTGGCAGTCAAGGTTATTGAGGAGTTGTAGAGAGTTCATCAATTATATTGTCATAGTCACAGCAAAGAAGCATAAACGAGTGGTTATGATGCCTTATGTCTAGCTAATCTACTATGTTATTATCCGTTTTCTTATTCCTGAAATTTACATTCTGAAACAAGTGTGAGAACTATTGAATATTTCACGGTTCGTTGTTTTATCTTCCGCAGTAGATGGTCAATTGCAATCTCGACCTCCGTTTCTTAGGACGAATTTCTAAATGTTTTTGATGACTGTGAAAAAGAAAATGATCCAGACAATGATGTGGATGAGGCTCACGTTACATTATCGCCAAGTGCAGTGTTAGCACTTGAGACTTGGGTGGTTCAGATTGGATGATAGTCACCCCTCCTTCTTACAGTTTTTAATCCTTTCATTCTCATTACAAACAGACAACATTACTGTCATGTTGTAATATGAATTCGCGTTGTTGTTGTTTTTTTACAAAGTTAATGCATACAGTAATATTAAACAAAGAAATAATTAAACGAAAATAATTCTGTTGTCTAGTAGAGGACGTTGACATTGTTCACTCATTTATTGATTTGTTGAGTTTCAATTCTAACACGTTAATATTAAATCAATAGCTGTGGTGGACAATTTCAGAGTTACCTCTCTTCCCTTCAAAGATTTCACACTCTCGGCTCTAAGATTGACGTTTGCCAAGTTTTGTCACATCTTGTACTGTACGTTATACTGTAAATTATATCTTAAAATTCTCTAAGTTAAGATGGCTGCTTTTTTTGTTTTCAGTGATCTGATTAAAAGCTAAATATACTAACGACTTTAAGTCATTGATTCACATGCATGACTAGATTAACAGAGGAAATGCGCTGGACGTAATTATCTTCTTTTTTTTGAAGTAACGTCTGCAATGTATAAGATAAGATAAGATGTTTCATACTATATCTATACGTACATAAAATGGACATTTAATTTAACAGCATCATAATTGTATGCCAACTGTAAGTATTTGACACATTTCAACTCTTATGGTTATCACATGTTCTATTCTTACGAGAGCCAGTTCGGGTCACTGTTGGCCGGGGGACAGGGCGCTATGAACCCCTTGGCGCCCTGGTTGCAATGCCACTGATTCACAGTAAGTACACGAAGAATAATCGGAGCCAGCGAATAGACCAGTGTTTACGTAAATGGCAGTGACGGCAGACTTGGGACGCAAGTCCATATTAAAACAACGCGGATGACGTTATATTTCATTGCTCCGAAGTTGTCAACATTTAGATCTAATAGTTTAACATTAATTGGATCGTCTTCATTAGCCATGTTTTTTTTATTCGTTCCAAAGTCGGGACTCGCCAACAAAACAGAGAAGAAGGAAATCCCGAGTAAACACTATTTATAACCTTGCCCTTCGACTCAATGACGTCACACTTAATCTTATTGTTGTCTGGAAACCTTACGCACGTTGATCTGTTTCAGACGCTTAATTTTGTTGTCAAATTTTCTCTTCGCATTTGTCTGTTGCTTTAATCTCTAACGATACGGAGATATTTGTATGTTTATTTTAATTAACCTAAAAAGCTCCTCCGAGTAAAAACATTAACTGAAAAAGCTTAGAAACAAATAAATACAAAGTTAAAAAAGGTAAAGTTCATCCTGGGCCATGCCAGTTACAGCACGCAGTACCATACGTGTTTTGTCATTGTGATTGTGCCTCATAAATCTCTGAATTAAAAGTCCTCTAAGCTATTGTTGTAGGCTAGTAAGTTTCTACATGCTATGGAAACAATATTAGGGATCATGATATCGTCCAGTAGAGGCAATGACATTGTACTTGATGAATTTTGCTGAAGAGCTAAGGCTTTAACTGTATGTTGTGAATGGTGTTTACGTACAAATGCATCAATCTTTAACATAGGCCACATCAGTTACTTAGTTGTGGTGTTAGATCACCTCCCTTTATTGTTCAGTTATTAATAAAAAAAAACATCCTTTAACTTCTTTAAGTAATAAACTGTCTGAGCATAAACATTAACACACGAACATGCGCACACAGATACACTCATACATACACACACATATAAACATACGCACACACACACACACGTCCATTATAAAAATAAAAAAGATACAAGCAATGCATGAATATTTATTATTATTATAAGTCTTATTATTTACATGTCTAAAGATTGAATAGATAGTGTGAGTGCAGCATAGATCTAGGTATTAAAACACCAAACTTTACAAAATATCAAGAGTGGTTTATTCCCCCAAGCTATATACTCTCTTCAACAAAATATGCTCTAGAAGGCGAGAACACTCTTGTCAGGAAAGAGTTAATGTAAATGCAATCAACAAAGATAATGTGTTAAACTTTTAGCCCCAAACTCAGAGCAATAAAACCAGTGACTACAACTTTAACCCTTTGACTTCAAACAAAGGTCACATTATTTTCACTATTTTAACCTGTCAAAAGATGTTATCTTTAGTGGTGGAAGCAGCAGTTTTCATAATATGCAGCTCCATAACGAGGGATGAGTATTTGGTCTTACACACAAACTCATAGGTGGCCCCAGCGGCCAGTGCTAGTAACGCTATCAATTTACTTGTCATGCGCATTCACTAGAGCCTCAAATTAGCACAATTTGACAGTTTGATAATTAATACTTTTTTTGTATGATAACAAAATAGAATGTCAACTTCTGTTGTAAATATAAATGGGATGTTATTGAAAATTACATATATCCCGTAATGCTAGTGAATAAAGTTAGCTGCTTTTTTTTATTTCACTATAGATAGTAATGATATGTTGGCTGCAGATCTTAAATTAAGTACTGTGTGAAATAACAGTGAGAGAAAACTGTTCCTAGTAAGAATATTTATTGAAATGCCAGACACACTATGGGATAGTGGTTATTCTGGCTTCACGTTGTAAATGACTCACGTGATGCATGCATTGGGAACAAAAGAATACGTTGAAATCATAACCGGTTACCTTGGTAACATAGTCATTGCAAATAGTATCACTTGGGGCAACATACATTTTCCACAAGCATTGCGCATGTCAAAAAAAAAGTCGAGTGCAATAAAACAATTTCTCTGTGGCTGATTATTCACCTGGAACTTTCGAGAGGGGCCGCTTAGTACCGCGTAACGGTAGGAAATGGCCCGCAGGCTTGCCCTTACTGCTTTCCAGTGTTCTTTATGAAACAAACATTCCCCAATAGAGTGGCTGCTTCGTACAAACAAGAAACCACGCCGCAAGAATGGACAAGTGTAAGGATTAGTCTAGAAAGAAACATCTTCTATAACTTGCACGAGTTCCACCCATTACAGATAATGTTCATGAGATAGAAGATCTATAGATTGACTGAACAGATAATGTTCATGAGATAGAAGATCTATAGATTGACTGAACAGATAATGTTCATGAGATAGAAGATCTATAGATTGACTGAACAGATAATGTTCATGAGATAGAAGATCTATAGATTGACTGAACAGATAATGTTCATGAGATAGAAGATCTATAGATTGACTGAACAGATAATGTTCATGAGATAGAAGATCTATAGATTGACTGAACAGATAATGTTCATGAGATAGAAGATCTATAGATTGACTGAACAGATAATGTTCATGAGATAGAAGATCTATAGATTGACTGAACAGATAATGTTCATGAGATAGAAGATCTATAGATTGACTGAACAATACTTTTTTTGTTTTATGAGTTGAATTTCACTGAATGTCACTTTTTAGTTTCTGAATTTCTTTCACATTTTTGTTTGTATGTTTTGGTTTCCTCGTTCACTTCTGTGTCTGTTTGTGTATCGCCTGATCATCGCCCAGAGACTTTTTTGTTTGTTTCTAGTCAAGAATTTTGTTGTTCTTCTTGGTTCTGGCCTTTTCTTCATTTTGTAACATTTTGTTGTTCTTCTTGGTTCTGGCCTTTTCTTCATTTTGTAACATTTTGTTGTTCTTCTTGGTTCTGGCCTTTTCTTCATTTTGTAACATTTTGTTGTTCTTCTTGGTTCTGGCCTTTTCTTCATTTTGTAACATTTTGTTGAACCAGGAAAATGGCTTTTTGTTGATTTATCTGTCTCACTTCTCTCTGATTCCGTCGCCCACTGCCATCGTCTGTGTCTTTGTATACGTTGTTGTTGTCTGTCTATGTTATTCTGAGGTGTGTAACCTCTTGACATGGAGCTCAATTAGCCATACACATCATAATAACAATAATAATAAAAATAATATATTAATTATAATAATCATTATTGTTATTGAGGAAATTTGTCTAACAATTTTGCATTACATATAAAAATACATATTAAGAGTGACTATAGCTGGATGGGTGGCTAGAGTAGATAGATTAGATAGATAGATAGATAGATAGATAGATAGATAGATAGATAGATAGATAGATAGATAGATAGATAGATACATAGATAGATAGATAGATAGATAGATAGATAGATAGATAGATAGATAGATAGATAGATAGATAGATAGATACATAGATAGATACATAGATAGATAGATAGATAGACTGCCTATACATGTTTCGATAGCTACTATGGAACTGGACAAAAGTCTTGATTGCGCTTGGTCTAGTCCTATGAGTGGAATGGTTAGAATGTCAGAAATCATTAGTTAGGAAGAAAGAACAAAAAAGATGAGTGTATGTATGTGTGTGAGAGAGAGAGAGAGAGTGGGAAAAGTAAATGTAATAGGTTGTCACTACTTAACTTTCTTCCTGATGTTTTCCCATTGAATCGTGTCTGCTGTTCTTCCCCCCTCCCACCTCACATTTCCCCCTCGTTTTGTCTTGCTTTTAATAGCTAACTAAATGTACAGCAAATAAAAGATTTACAATACTCAATAGGCCAGCTTTGCATGTGACTCAGTCCAATACTCAATAGGCCAGCTTTGCATGTGACTCAGTCCAATACTCAATAGGCCAGCTTTGCATGTGGCTCAGTCCAATACTCAATAGGCCAGCTTTGCATGTGGCTCAGTCCAATACTCAATAGGCCAGCTTTGCATGTGGCTCAGTCCAATACTCAATAGGCCAGCTTTGCATGTGGCTCAGTCCAATACTCAATAGGCCAGCTTTGCATGTGGCTCAGTCCAATACTCAATAGGCCAGCTTTGCATGTGACTCAGTCCAATACTCAATAGGCCAGCTTTGCATGTGACTCAGTCCAATACTCAATAGGCCAGCTTTGCATGTGACTCAGTCCAATACTAAATAGGCCAGCTTTGCATGTGACTCAGTCCAATACTAAATAGGCCAGCTTTGCATGTGACTCAGTCCAATACTCAATAGGCCAGCTTTGCATGTGACTCAGTCCAATACTCAATAGGCCAGCTTTGCATGTGACTCAGTCCAATACTAAATAGGCCAGCTTTGCATGTGACTCAGTCCAATACTCAATAGGCCAGCTTTGCATGTGACTCAGTCCAATACTCAATAGGCCAGCTTTGCATGTGACTCAGTCCAATACTAAATAGGCTAGCTTTGCATGTGACTCAGTCCAATACTAAATAGGCCAGCTTTGCATGTGGCTCCGTCCAATACTCAATAGGCCAGCTTTGCATGTGACTCAGTCCAATACTCAATAGGCCAGCTTTGCATGTGACTCAGTCCAATACTCAATAGGCCAGCTTTGCATGTGACTCAGTCCAATACTAAATAGGCCAGCTTTGCATGTGGCTCCGTCCAATACTCAATAGGCCAGCTTTGCATGTGACTCAGTCCAATACTCAATAGGCCAGCTTTGCATGTGACTCAGTCCAATACTAAATAGGCCAGCTTTGCATGTGACTCAGTCCAATACTCAATAGGCCAGCTTTGCATGTGGCTCCGTCCAATACTCAATAGGCCAGCTTTGCATGTGACTCAGTCCAATACTAAATAGGCCAGCTTTGCATGTGGCTCCGTCCAATACTCAATAGGCCAGCTTTGCATGTGACTCAGTCCAATACTCAATAGGCCAGCTTTGCATGTGACTCAGTCCAATACTCAATAGGCCAGCTTTGCATGTGACTCAGTCCAATACTAAATAGGCCAGCTTTGCATGTGGCTCCGTCCAATACTCGTAGTTGTCAACACGCTGACGTAGATTATCGAATAGTGAGTCTGTCAATAAATGGTACAAATAACAAGTCCACTCTATCGTTTTCTTTCTTGGTTCTAATCTGAATTGTAATCCATGAACATTGACTATGCTTGAAGGACTGCTTTAATGTTTCAACTGTCTACATGAATGATATTTACCAATAGATTCTTTTGTTTCTTTGCCCTTGTTCTTCGACACTGTTATGTGGCCAGTGACTCATGACTTCCAGACGGTCTCCAGCTGCAACATCTCAGAGGGTCGTGTCTATCAAGTGATTTAACCTCTGCGTACTGACAGGTCCAGGAAGGGTTCTATAAGGGAGATCAACCTCCCCCCTACCTTTCCCCACTGGTGTAATTTTTTTTTATAGATATTATAAAATGTGTATCAAGAAAGAGCTCATTTTACCTTCTGCATATTTTAACAAATTCTTATGCTGTGGTGTCCCTGTCTCCTCAGTCTAAGAATCTTAAGTGTTGAGCATGTCTACAAACGGGAAATGAAATAAATGCATGATGGGAATAGGGGCGGTACTGATGGTACCGTTGGTACTAGAGGTGCACCGGATAGTACTTTTGATATCCGGCCGGGGCCGGATATGACCGGATAGTAAAATTTGATGTTCGGCCGGGGCCGAAGCCGGATACCTAAGTGTCTTGTTAATAGCTTGTGTTGCTGAACATTTTACGAAACTGTCAAATAACATACTTATATTGGTTGGTTTTATTTTTTTCCTTTTATATACCTTATTGTTTTAAACTCTGTTACTGATTGATTTATTCAAGCTTAACAGTATTTCTAAAAATCTGGATAGCATGAGTGTGACTGTGTGTATGTAAGATGCCACCAACTGTAAAGGATGTGCGTAGGAAGGTCAATGTAAAATATGTTAGTATATATTTAGCTAGATACTAATGTAAATCTCTCATAAGTAAAGTACAATCTGCCTTGTATAGTGGTCAGATATAGGTGTTCATGAATTTCAGACCAACAGCCTGGTCAGATATACGTAGTGAGCCTACGCATCTAGTCCTAGTGTAATGTGTATAGTTGTTTGTGTTAACCATCAAGCATTAGAGTTGGGTGTCAGTCAAAAAAAGATAACACATTGGCATGGTCAGTCAAGCATATAGATAAATTATACCCGTCCAATAGTTAGAGGTCAAGGGTTGTTGTTTTTTTTACACTCCAGCATATTGTTTCTTTGTTTGCTAGATCTAACTGCGGTACTAATATTCAATTTATTTTATGCGATTTTAAAATTTACTGTAAGATTTTCGATATTTATTAAGTCAAAAGAATTAAACAATGAAATTAGCTTTCTTTCTAAAGATTTTAATACAAGACAAAAAGTACACACACGCAAACATGCACATCTTTGTTTTATTTTATTGTGCAAAGAACGTACGCAAGAAACATTCAATGCAAAGAACGCATGTTAGAAACATCTTCCTTAATTATTACTGATTACTGATTTTATTCGTGGTTTCAGTAACTGTTACAAAAGGGAACGATATTGAGCCTATGGATGTCAGGTGTATTAAAGTCGTCCTAGCCTGATACACAGTGGCTAAGTACGCATCTTAAGTAAAAAAAATAGTAATAACAAGGAGTTAATTGACTGTCACAAATTATTAAGAATATTGTTATCAAATCAAGACACTTAACTGCAGGAGTAATATTTAAGTTAACACTTGAGAAAAATTATTTAACCTTAATATTTATTGACAGAGTAATATTCTTTGTTAGCACGTTGTGTTTTTTCATTCTGGCTTAAAAATGGTCAATGTCTATCAATACATTGGGTGTCAAGGACCAAAGAAAAAAAAAATAAAGAGTAGGGGTGTTTAGCTCTCCATTTAAAGATAGCCCTGGTCGTGTCTTCTACAAAATAATTAGTTACTGGCTTACTGGGCTATATAATCTCGCGGTTTGTGTTCTGTGTAGCTAAAGGTCACTCGTTTAGGTGCGTGTGATCTTTAGTCCAGCTTAGTAATTGAGATTTATGTTCAAGTAACTCGGCACACTTGAAAAGGTGTGGCCTCTAGCCCAACCACGTGATTAAAATTTTTCTCCAAATTAGCAAACTCTTTGTCCGGATACCCGTGTAGATGTTTGGCTTGAAGTCCAGTCCAGATTAACTACTAAGTAAACAAACATAGTTCCCTCGTGTGACCTCTAGAGAGCGCTTACGTCCATCGTATCTGACTTGGGGTCACCTGTCAATCAATGAACTCAATGTGATAAACTAAACAAATAAAAGGGGGAGGGAGTTGTTCATCTGGAAATATACCTAGTTACCTTAGAGGTGTGGCTCTTGTAGTCCAGCCCCCGTAATAAAGATTAACTACTAAATAAAAAAACTCAGTTCCCTCGAAAGGTGTGACCTCTAGAGAGTGTCAATACGCTGACATTAAACCTATGTCCATCATATTAAACTTGTAGTCACCTGCCCTATAAAAAAACTTAATGTGATGGACTAAGCAAACAAAAGGGGTGGGAGTTGTTCACCTCTACCTCTGGAGATATACCCGCACAAAGAGCGTCTGGTCAGCATGACGTAGTCAAGGAATGTAGCATTTTAACATGTTGACTAACCTACTCAAAGGTCACGACAAATTGAAAAAAGTGTCAGCCATTGCTGCTCTGTATGTAAAGCGCATTTCTGATGTAAAGTTTCATTTCTATTTATATTAAGTTATTAACACGCCTTGTCTTTATAGTAAACGATGTTTGGTGCATATTCATAATGGCTCTATTTTTAAGCACATTATTTTGTTTTAATATAAACATTAATACATTCTACAACAGACATTAATGGAACGTGGTCCACTTTATGCATATTAAATAGGTATATTTTTTACTATCCGGTTTACTATCCGGTAGTGATATCCGACCGGAGCCGAATAGCACCGGATAGTAAAAAATGCCGGATATTCGGCAGAACCCGGAGCCGGAGCAACTATCCGGTGCACCCCTAGTTGGTACACGACCTGCGTCTTATCTTCTGTAAAAATGAGTTGGTTGGGTAGGAATTAGAATTTTTTACATTAACCTAATCTACATGCCAGTAAGATAATTCAATGCGCGCTGATCCAATCTCTTTTGTGGACCTTTGGGGAGAGAGGGTATAAGGGAGAAGGTTTTGATACAGCTTTTAGGCGATCAATAAAAACAACTTAGCTCGAGATTTGAACCCGAGCTCATTTGTTAGTAAGCTAATCCACTCAGCTACATATCCCAAAATATTTACACCATGAATCTCATCGTAAAAAGGCAGAAGCATGAACTATCTAAATCTTCAATATTTAATTATATTTTTAGGGCTTATGATAAAATCAAAGATGAGGCGTTGGAGATATCTTTTTAAAGACAATGTGCTATAGAATTTTAATATCAACACATAACTACATTTTTGGAAATGTGTGACCTTTCGAAAACTCCATTATGTCGTGTGCCTGTATAAAGTTTTATCACCAATAAGTGTTAAGAGATCTCATAAATACATGCATATTTTATTCAGTTTAAGTGGCAGAGTTCATCTGGTTCGCAAGTCCGCGGGGACGCTCAACGTATGTCAAGGCCACGTCTTGGTGTCAATGGTTCTGTTGATTGTCAGGTTCATTAGGAAGTCTCAATACATCTCCAGATTTAATTTAGGCGACAATTGTTTGTTATGGGTTCGTTAAGGCGTTCAATAAAACTCAGTGGGGAAGTCTAGATGTAAGGATAACATGTTAGGTTGGTTAGGAGCATTTAGCTTGATCCAATTCAAGATCCACAGAGTTCATGCTCTCTATAAATCTAAATGTAAATATAGTCCCGGATGTAGCTTCGATTTTTCAGACTCGATTTGGAACATTTAGGTTATAGGAAGGACATATTACAGAGCAATGAATTATTTCAATTATTGAAGCACGGCCTTGTTTTTGTTTTCCTCGCTTCGGCCTCGATGTTACTGCTGTCATTGTGGAGTGTGTTTCAGTTTAACCAAGGACTTTTCACAAAACCTC
>JAZGLO010003488.1:0-23579 GCA_036873155.1 Biomphalaria sudanica
TGCCGCATAACACCCTCGTTAACCCTAGGCCACAGATGACCTTTACATCATAGATCACAAGGTCTGCAAGGGGAACTTTAGATTTGATTCTGCAGTCCTCAGAAGTGTACAAAAAAAATAAAGCATATAATTTTAAAAACACATAGCTTATCAAAACATTCGTATTTCGTACATTGAATAAGCGGAAGACTTTCTTGTAAAAAAAAAAAATGTATCAATAATTTCAAGTAACATTGTTTGCATAGCTCTATGCATTATAGAAAAGTTTGTTGGTCACTGTAGTGTTGGATGTAGTGAAATCTTTTGACTGTCTTCAGGCTGGTGAGACGCGGGTTATGTTAACTTGAAGTAATTTCAACAAACCGAACACTGAGCGCAACAATACAGAGTTAAAAAGGCGTTGTTGAAGTCTTAAAATAAGATAAGATAAGATAAGATCAGATAATTTTATTGGTCCAAACAGATGGAAACGAAGTGTGACTGCAAAAGTCCACCTCAGCATGACTACTATAACAATAACAATATGGATACAAAACAAAAAACATTTACAAACGAAACACATACACACTCACAATCAGCGCTTTATAAATAGACTTCTATGTACTTCTCGGTGACGAGATGACCTTGTAACACTCTGAGTGAAAGTGGGATAAAGGCGTTTTAAGACCTTTGTGTTTTAGCTCTAATTGCCACTTCGTCAAGTTCGGATATGATCCACAGAAGACAAAAGGATCTTCGCTGTCACCACAAGATACAGTCAGTCTAAACCACTTTGTCATCCAGGCGGCTGAGGGCTTTGCATTGAGGTTTTATGCCTCCGCATGTGGCTGGTGAGACCTATGTGGGCCTGGAATGTTCGGCCGCACACTGGGCAGGTTATTCCAGATGGAGCTAGTGTCATTGGCCTTGTTTTTCTTCTCTGGCGTTTTTCTTCTGCCAGCGTTGTTCTCTTTTCCTCAGCAACCTGTGCGCCAGTTTTCACAGCGCGACGTCATGATGCTCTGTCATGTGCCTCTGTCTCCCAGGTGCCTGGGTCTATGCTGAACGCCTTCAGAGAAGCTTTGAGGGTGTCCCTGAAGCAATTTCTTTGACAACCTTGCGAGCGCTTTCCTTCGCTTAGTTGGCCATACAAGAGTCGTTTAGGGATGCGTGATCTTCCATTCTGCAGTCATGCCCTGCCCATCGCAACTGGGACTGCATCAGGATTGTGGATGCTTTGCAGACACGCTCTTTGAAGGACTTCAGTATCTGGCATTTTTTAACGTAAGGTCACGGTCGCTAAGCTAAAAATGAACAAAAAAAAAACAAAAAAGGACACCATTCAGATCTTTATGGTCATCTCGTCAGTTTCTGTGGCCCAGCAGCCGCCTTTACTTTTCCCTAACTAATGTCTGGATTCTAACCCGAGACCCCTGTTCAGAAGCCAATCTCTTTCCCATCCAGCCACTGCACCCCCAAACCAAATATTTATTCATTTCATTTATTAAAGGATATTAATTTATGTATTTAAGAGTGGTTTCTATTTTTTTTTTACGAATGCAAGTCTCTGTAACAAGAATTGGCAGTATATTTCTTTTAAAGAATGCTTAAAAAAATAGTTCAGCCCTGTAGTTGGAGATGGTTCAGAATTTTTTATGTTAAAATCTTGTTTCTATCTACATGTCTCCTTATCACGTGATGCTCTAGCAGAGACTAAAAGGCTAAAGAAAATCTTTTGATTTGAAAAAAAAAAAAGGTAAATTATATTGGAGCATGTGTGTGTGAGTGTGTGTTTCTACGGTGACGCTGAGAAGAAGTTAGCGATTGGTTGGCGGCTATTCAGTGTAAGTGATGTAAGATAAGCGGCACTGTCGTCAGCGTAGACAGACAAAACCAGATCGCTAGAGTAAAAAGACGTGTTTTTGTGGTTAGATTTTGTTCCATTTTTATATCATTACTAAAGTCAACTATATTTATTTGATTTCACACAAGTTGAATTTGTCTCTATTGTAATAAATTTAATTTAGTTTTGTTCACAAAGAAGTTATTTCAAGTTATTTCAAGTTTTATTAATTAATAGCGGTTTAGATGTTCGCCAGCATATTGGTGCTACAAGCAAACGACTGGCTCCAACATAGGTGCTAAATTTCTTGTATTTAAGTATTTTGAATTATTTTGAACATAGGCCTACATCTAGAACAACGGTTCTCAACCTTTTATGGTCGGCGACCCCTTTTTACAGTCACCAACTCTGCGGCGACCCCCCCCACACACACACAAACATACATCAATAGAAGAATGGAAAATAACAAACCATATTTACAATGGTCTTACGCGACCCCGGGCAAATCGTCAATCGACCCAAGGGGGTCGCGACCCACATGTTGAGAACCCCTGATCTAGAACAATAGTTTTCATCACAGCGACTCCCATCTTCACTATAGCGATCACCTTCTACACCATTAATGACCTCAACTTCCAGTTTTTAAGTATTTTAAATTATTTTGAACATAGGCCTACATCTAGAACAAGAGATTTCATCACAGCGAGTCACATCTTCACTATGGTGGCCACCTTCTGCGCCATTAACCACCTCAACTCCCAATGTAACATCTCCATCATCACCATCTTACTGCGCCTTTACATTTTTCTTTCTTCTGTCCATATCGGGAGAGAACTTCAACTGGCAATAAGCCCTCGAGCCAACAATATATTTTTCATCATCTTTGTCAAGCATTACCCCGCCTTCTAATCGAGAGTTTTGTTCACTTCGATTAAAGAGCTGGTGATTTCTTGTCGGCGACCCCCCTCTTTCCCTTTTTCTCTCATTAGTTCCTATCCCCCATCCTTTCAACTCCCAGTTCCCTAGCTCCCAGAGAGGCGCCCTCTCTCCCTCCGTAATGTCAGACACTATACTTGCACATTGAACAAAGCAGCCTGGTGCCGACCATATTTTAGGAGTAATTAATGTGCTTTGTCTTTCGAGACACGTGAAGAGAACAGTGTCCAGTGTCATGGACAAACTGGTCATTATTCGGATGATCATTGGTCTAGTCTTCTCAAATTATAAATGTCATAGTCATGTTTCAAGGCGAGAGACAGTGTTAGAAAGAAAAGAAATTAACAGACTGGTATACCAACAGACAGACGGACAGACAAACAGATCGATAGATAGATGAAAGATAGATAGATAGATAGATAAATAAATAGATAAATAGACATGTAGAAAGATAAATAGATAGATAGATAAATAGATAGATAGATAGATAGATAGATAAATAGATATAGAGATAGATAGATAGATAGATAAATAGATAGATAGATAGATAAATAGATAGATAGATAGATAAATAGATAGATAGATAAATAGATAGATAGATAGATAGATAGATAGATAGATAGATAAATAGATAGATAAATAGATAGATAGATAGATAGATAGATAGATAGATAAATAGATAGATAGAGATTAATAGATAGATAGATAGATAGGCAGATAGATAGATAGATAGATAGATAGGCAGATAGATGGATAGATAGATAGATAGATAGATAGATAGATAGATAGATAGATAGATAGATAGATAGATAGATAAAAATTTAGTACTTAAAAAAACAAAACAAGTAAACATATGGATTTAACACATTTAACAAACTTGTACTTTTACTTAGAGCTGCGCACATAAATAAATAGGGAAAAAAAAATAGAATAAAAATAAAAAGAAAACAAATAATGCTGCCGAAACAAAACAAAACAAAATAAATTTGTCCTTGTAGTTTAAAAATATCCACATGAGAAGTCGACGAAACAAAACTCTGTGTAATCAAAACAAAACTACGCACGAGTCTTTTGTTTCGTCTACAGCATCATGATCTTATTCTAGTTCAGCTTTTTGTTCTGCAGGCACCTCCCCTTTGTACAACTGAAACCCGACATAGAAAGTTATTTGTTTCAAAGTTCACAAGTCAGATTATGTTTTAGGATTGGGTGTGATGTAAATGTGATGTAAATGTGATGTAAATGTATTGTAAATGTGTTGTAAATTTTGTCTTCTCTAAGCCCGTCAGGAGAAGTGATAAGGGAAGAAACCATGACTTAGTGGGTCAATAGCTTCCAGTCCATTGAGAATCCTTGACCTACATTTTACTGCATGAAGATGAGGAGTGCCTATGAGTCTATGGAACATATGTGTGTGTGTGTGTGAGAGAGTCAGAGAGAGAGAGAAAGAGAGAGAGAGAAAGAGAGAGAGAGAGAGAGAGAAAGACAGAGAAATACAGAGAGAGAGAGGAAGAGAGAAAGAGAGAGAGAAAGACAGAGAGAAAGAGAGAGAGAGAAAGACAGAGAGAAAGAGAGAGAGAGAGAAAGAGAGAGAGAAAGAGAGAGAGAGAGAGAAAGAGAAAGAAAGAGAGATAGAGAGAGTTTGAAGGTAGTAAAAGACAGGCGCACATTAATATATCTTAAGATTCACTGATACTAGCGCTTAGACCCGTCTTGTCTGTGAATTAAATCAAATCGATGAGAACTCGGGAGTAACAGAACACTAGTTTAGTTTTACTTAAAATTGACTTCTGTCTTAAACTCTCGAATGTAAGGGTGAAAAAAATCTACATTCCAACTGAAATGACCTGACACCCCCTCCCCCTTTTCATCCTTGAAATCCCACCTAACAAAAACGCCAGAAGCAGGGTCACACTAATTATTTTTAGGGAGTCTCAAAAAATAACAATCTTTACAAAATATGCTCGTGAAGGGGGGAGTTTTTGGTCTTTTTTGCTAGCCTAGAGGCCTAGAGTCTCAAGATACTTAGTCTCAACTCTACTGACAGTTTGTAGTAACGTCTCTGGCATCTCCTCTTGTAACACCTATCTTGTTGATGTCCAAGGGCTGAGCCGAAAGCTCTTTGAGCCCTAAGTTTGAAAAAAATCCTGTTTGGACGCCAAACAGTAAAAAAAAAAAAAAAACACCTGTGTGAACACAGTTCTGTTTGAGAGAGACCCGAGTCAATGCCTATGTAAAGCATTGCTGTTTCCAATGCCTTTGGCCCCCGACGCATGCTTGGCTGCACATGGCCGAAGGCCGAGGACACCGGGAGCCTCCGCCATTTTCCTTCGTTATACCAAGCTAGCCGTGGGGGACTCGCCATTTATGTAACGGTCCCTTTGAGGAACAGCGCATAGATGTGTGACATGTTCGTGGGGGCTTTTTTACAACCCCGCCCGTGCAAGAGGTTGACTCTCGTCTACCTGTGGGCATCCCCACGGGAGTTATGTTTCGCCATTAATTTAGCCTAGCTACCCCCTCAAGTAGCCGTTTCCACCCAGGTGCCACTATGAGGCAGAATAGCGTACCCGGGTGTAACGCCTACAGTAACTTCTCTGGCAACGTTTTAAGAAACTTCTTCCGTAACTCTTATAGAAACGTCTCTAGGGATTGCTATAGTAACTTGCAACTTTTAAACTTTCTACAATTGAACGAACAACCGTACTGGTGGTAATAAACACATTTCTTCTTAAGCGGACAACGGCTTTGCATCAGATGTGGAAACATGTGTAGTTCAAAACTGGGTTTGCAGAGTCATAGGAAACACCGCACTCATCCTTAAACTTCGGAATCGAAAACATCGCCGTTAATACAATAAAACGAAGAAGCTGCATACATTTTGTAAACTTTATACAAACATTACATTTTACATCTTTCCCCTATGATGTTATATTATGCGGCTTTTGGATTTACTAAAGCTCTTAATAAAACAGATTACATTTATTTTTTTTCCTTTTTTTCAGCTCTCCCTTTCCCCATCTCCCCCCCTCTCGTTTTTCTCTCTTCCTAGTCTAGACCCCCCCTCCTTTCAGTGTTATTAAGTGTCTGATTAAAACCCCCAAAATATTATAGATTTCGAGCATAAGAGAATGTAAAAATAAAATGTTTCTGATTAATTTTCTTTCATATATTTTTAAAGTATCGCATCAAGAAATAATAAGAATGTGATATTGTTGGGATATCTAATAAAAAAAAACAAGGTATTTCATCACAGAAATGTAATATCCAAGCTTCTGTGAGTCCAAGAATTAAACTCTCTGGAAAAAGATGAGAACTTAAAGCCAAAACAAATATTTCCGAGCCAAAAGAACTAATAACTTGGATCTTAGAAGAGAAATAAAGGTTAAAAGAATCGAGAAGCCAAAACTCTAAATATAAAAAAAAAAAAACCACATTTGCAAAATATAAAGCCTTCAATTCTGATTGATATCCTTTGCGGGATTTACCGATTTTAAAAAAGAAAGTAGGTTTGGGTAAAAATAAAAAAATGGAATGAAAAAAGATGGAGAAAACGAAAAAAAGGAACAAAATTAAAGAAGGGAAAAAAATGAAAGAAGATGAAAGAAAGCACATGTGGATAGAGAGACAGAGAGAGAGAGAGAGAGAGAGAGAGAGAAAGAGAGAAAATTACAAGAGCCTTAGTCTACGTGTCCAGGCGTACGGGGTTTAATCTTGGTGTGAACGATGAAGTGTCTAGAGAGAGTAACTCGGGGACTTAATCAAGATAAAGATCTAGAAGACTTCTCTCTCTCTCTCTGGTCCTGGCTGGTCGTCTGATCAAGATGTGCTGGGAGAAGAACTTGTGAGGAAAAAATTAGGGAGGAAATAGGTAAAAGAGGATGAGTGACTGATGGACTAGAGAGGAGGGCGAAGAATAGATGGAATTTAAAAAAAATGAGACAGAGAGAGAGAAAGAAAAGAGAGAGAGAGAAAGCTCTAGATTTTTTTTTTTTTTTAATCTTTGTTTTCTGGATCTTTGTTTTCTGGATCTTAGTTTTCTAGATCTTAGCTTCCAAGATAATCATTTTCAAGATCTTTGTTCTCTCTATCAATGTTTTCTTTTTTTTCTTTCTCTTCAATATTTGTTTTCTGGTTGTCTTCAAACAAAATAACAATTATTGTTTTTTAAATATTAATTCTTCCTTTATGAAGCCGGCTATAAAATCTAATATCTCATTCCATTTATTAGATGGAGTGCTTCAATGGAAGCTTTCCAGTGAGATTGCGCAATCAAGTTCTTCTATTACAATTTAGCTTGTTCATGTACGCATCATAGACTTATATATACTATATCTGTATTATATAAGATAAGATAAGATATCTAGACTTGAAATCGGAAATAAATACTAATCCGTGATTGATCGATTCACAGACCTATATATATATATATATATATAGAGAGAGAGAGAGAGAGAGAGATTTTTATGTACATAACTCTTTCTCAAGCTGTAAGGGAAGTCGCCCGAATCATTCTATTCTGTCTAAGAAATGGTCTTTAGTTTTCGAAAGTTTAGAAATAATGCAAAATCATTTCTTGGATTTTCTTTAGAATGGGCTATTAATCACAGAATTATATATTCATGCTAATATATGAAACAAAGCCATTTCCTGTTTGTTTCCATTAAGATAATGTTTCAAAAATCTGTCGTTGATTTTAATAATTCTACGTACATTTAAATAGATTGATTACCTAGATCTTTCTAGATTATGTACCTAAAAATTGCAAAATAATAATTACGAAATGAGAGTTCTCTTATTTTTCATGTTTAATTACTAGATCTATATCTAAACATTAAGTTATATGTTACATAGGTTAGAGTGGAAAAAAACAACTTTACATCTTATAACTACTTTACAAAACAACGCCTTATTTCAACTTTGTAAAAAACTTTTCAAATTTTTTGTAGTTTTAAAAGATCTCCATGACTAGTCTAGATATAACATATAAGTCTATGGTACGCATCTTTTTTTTATTCAGCTCTAATCTGAACACAAAGAAACATTTGAGTCGAGTGCGGGAATTCCCGCTAAAAACGTGTGCAAAATAGACACATTTGATTATAAGATGACTATGTTTTGAAAAATTGTATAACTGTTTTCACTGTTTTAGTTAGAGATATACATAAAGTTTCACATTTCTAGAAAAATCATTAGAGCATTTTTCGAAATGTGTGTCAACCCATGAAGAGTTCGAAAGCTAATAACGGGGTTTTAAAATAACTTTTCTTTTTTACTGTACAATCTAGGTACATATAAAACAAAAATTATTTTCCCGTGATTAAAACAAATTGCTTAAAAAAAATATTTGTGGCTTAATGCTACAGCGTAGAGTTATTATAAGGCTTATGAGACGATAATCAAATAAATTCTCACTTTTTGAAAGGCGTATTAATTGGGAAGTCACGCGATGAGAGAAAGTAGTGCCAGTTGAATGAGAGAATGGGAGGACCTCATATTTTTTCATTTAAGTTTTGAACTTTGACTCTCTCTCTCTCTCTCTCTTGAATCAGGTGTAGCGGCTGACACAGACACATGAAATAAGTTCACAACTCGTAGTTTTGAAGCTGGACCTCACTTTGAAACAAGGTCAAATTTTGATGACATATACCTAGAGTAATTAAAGCGCCATCGGATAGCCATCATCTGCTGTGAAATATTCATTCTCGAAATAGTGCTGTCTTACTGAACATTCAGAATAGTTAACCCTTTCAGAAAAATTATTTCTTTATGCAGACTCTCTCTCACCCTTTCTCCTACATCATCCTTTCGTACATCCTACTCATCTATAAACCTACCATATCTATCTATGCATCAATCTGTCTGTCTGTCTGTCTATCTATCTATCTATCTATCTATCTATCTATCTTATCTATCTATCTATCTATCTATCTATCTATCTATCTATCTATCTATCTATCTATCTATATGTTTGTCTGTCTTGAATACTTGGAACTCTAATATCTTTACTTTAGGACTTCATCAATGTAACCAACACTGTGCTTATCATCTTAAACTTCCTAAAGGACTTTACAAAGTAAACATCTTTTCTTTCATAAACTCTGTCTTTAGAAACTAGTCTCAGACTCGGGAGTTTACCATCACTCCCTTTGCCCCGTGGCTACATATTTTCAATATTTTAAGAACAGCGAGAAAGAGAGCTTCCCATATTTCTTGCCACCAGATACTTGTTCTGGGGCCAGAACTGTAATGTTTCATTTAGAAGAAAGAAGACTAAAATGAATATAGTTTGAGAATCGTTGAGATTGTGTTTTGAATCTTTAGGGATGGATTTTTTTTTTGGTTACCTTTCTGAGAGGTCAATTATGCCGGGCTACGTAGATGTGTGAGGCGACCCTGGGGGTCACATCCATTGTTCTAAGAGATATCTGTGCCGCGTCTTTAGCTCAGCTCGCCTGTGGCCCCGGGCTACTTATCGGTCAGTTTTTTTTCTTTAAACTTCTGAGAAGGTTTTGATTTAGGGATAGAAGACTAATTGGAACGCTGGTCAGATTCAGAGCTGACACAAAACTATCTGAAACTTTAGAAGACTTAAAACTGTAAATTATTGACTAAACTTTTATTCATCTACAAATTGTTACACCATAATATCTTAGGAAACTAGGAAAATTTGTATATTGACTAAACAAGATAATTTTTTATACAGTAACCACCAGTACAGTGGTGTAGCTAGGAATTTGCCATTCTTTGTGGGCCCGGGGTGTTGACCTCTGTATTGACATTCGACATAATGACATGAGATTATGGCGTAATATTTAATATTTTATGTAAAATAAAAATTTCAAACACTCATTAGGGGCCCCCCTCAAGTGGGGCCCCAAGGCTATTTTTAAATTTATCCCCCCACCACCATCAAAGCTCCTCTACTGCCTCAGTAGTCAAATTACCTAATTTAAGTTTAAAAGTATTTCTTTTATACATTAAAAAATAATATTATAACTGTCAAACTAGAGTTTTCCCAGTGTGGCCAACGAGCTAGTATTTTTTTCCCAACGATATACATCAACTGTCAAACTTCTTGGAAAATCATTAGAGCCATTTTGGAGAGCCGTGTCCAGGTTTCACTCTGCAGGTCTTAGTTTCTACGAAGGTACAAGTTGAATAGAGATATGGTAAATAAAGTATCCTATAGCACTCAAACATAGCAACCCTCTGTTGAAGAACTTTGTCACTTTATCCCTTAAAAAAAACAAACAATAAAAACCCAATTACATAAGATCTGGAAGGACAAGGTGGTTGGCTCCTCTACATCAAGGCTAGAATAGCAAGATTTCAGCTGGGCCGGCCTTAGGCCGTTTGCTCCAATTGGGCACCGTGCCTGGAAGGGGCCACGCAATTTACATTAAGCATATCACTATCAATCATGGCTCTTGTCACAGGCTTTTAAAGATCTAGGACTTGGACTGTTAACATATTTAGTGTAGGTCTATCGTACGGTTGATGTAACTTTATTTAACCCACAGGCACCTATTGCGTTTGAGTTGCTTCCTTATGCATGTTGTATAACAAATGCTAATATAGCACTAAATGATCAAACGCTTTTAGCATGAACTATTTTTATTATTCAAATGGCAACAGAGATCTTTCAATACAGCGTCCTAGACATTGTTTCGTCTATTTTTTTCTGATATTTTCCAATGTTCCTCTTTTCAATTTCTTACTTTATTTTTAGTCCCCCCGCTCCACACACGTTTTTCCACATTTCTCCTGATCGCTTTGTCTTCTTCATTTCTCTTACTGTGTAAAATAAATTCTAAAAAGTAAACAAAGAGCATATAACTGTGATTGACTTGTATGTTTAAATATCTCTGTTTCTCCAATGTCGGGCGTAATTTGAGTTCAATAGTCAGAAGACAGCAAGTGCCTCCTCTCCTAACCACACACGTAACAGGAACACACACACACACACATAGTTACGTATCCAAAAACACACACCAAGAAACAGCAACAGATACAGAAACTTGAAGCAAGCTGCAGTCTTTGAGGGTTATTCTTTTCTTTTTAGCGGCCCGCGAAAGGGGAAAAGACGCTATCAGTTTTTTGTGGTCTGTCTGTCCGTCCGTCTGTCCGTCCAGTTTAGATATGGTAAACTAGAAAAGATAGCGAAAATACGACATGATAATATTTTAGACCATTCAAAGTTCTGATGCAACGGCTACTTTTTTCATTTCTGAAAGAGAAAAATCTAATTTTTAAATCACTTATGCAAGCAGTTTTTTTCACAAAAATACACCACTTTTACTACTAATCACTAATAAAATTAACAAACACGGGAGACTCTTTAGTAGGCTAAGTTACGTACTTTCTGTCATACTAATTTAAAAATATTTACTATTTTTATTAACAAACATGGGAGTCTATTTTGTAAGGGAGATGACTATTTACCATATTTTTTACATATTTATGCAAACGGTTTTACATTTTTTTTTTTTTACAATTGTATATACAAGTGTAGTAAGTTCTGTCAAACTAACTAATACATTTACAAATCTTTATTTCTTTTTAAAGAGAAAAATTTATTTAGTATGCATATAAGTGGAACATAATGTAAAACAACAAATAATAAGTAGTTTTTCATATTATTGGGTCAACTGCAACAATCACAACACGGACGTAACACTTAACTAGAGGATTTACTCAAATGTACCACTTATTTTGAGACCCACAGTATGAGATTGACCATTTACAAAATAATTTGATATTAGATATATACTATAAGTTAGGCCAGGTTCACAACCAACTTCAAATTCACTTTCATTTATTCGTTGGTCTGCTGGACCGTTGGGGCACCACACAAGATCTGTCAACCTTCTTTCTCCATTCTTCTTTGTCATTTGCCTTTGATATAATTTCATTCTGATTTTCTTTCGGAAAATATTAAAAAACCAGCACTTTCACCTGCCTGGGGCCGATTTTGAGTTTATGTTTTCACACAAACTGTCTTTGTAACCTTAATTTTGTTTTTAATATAAACGGATAAGTCAGAACTTGATTAGAAATATGTGAAATCGTAAAAAAAATATATTGTGTAAAACTGATACCGAGTCAATAAATCAAACATTAGAACCGTATATTTTAAAGTTAGGAATCTCTTTGTGTGTGTGTGTGTGTTTGTTTGTGTGTGTGTGTGTGAAAAGACAAAGTTTCAAATTAAATCTCTTCAGTGTAATATTTTTTGGAAGAAGTCTTGTCTTCCCTGTGTCTCTAGAGAATGTTCGATACCCTATCAGGAAATTCACAATTCGACAGAGGTTTTTGGACACCAAAAAAAATCCTTTTAAGCAATTACCCATTTTTTTTTTTAAATATTTCAACTCCAAACATTTTTACAATAATTCAAGCCAGAACTTCATGGCTGAACTTTGGTGGACACAAAACTTGTGTGGACACAAAACCTGGGTGGATGAGTCTTGGACACATATCTCAAAAAAACGGCTATAACAATTTTCCAAGAAATTTCACAGTCGATGTGTATCGCTGAGAAAAGCATTACTAGCTAATAGGCCACACGGGGGGAAACTCTAATTTGACCGATATAGTTTTTCAAAGTAAAACAAGGAATAAATTTAAATTAATATCTGGCACAGTGGTTAGTGTATTGGCTTGAGTAGGCTTCAGCCATCAAGTTCAAATTCAAATAGTACAGTATTTTTAAATATGAAATTCAATTAAAAAAACAATCACGGTAACATTCACAGAGATACCTCCTTCTTTTCTCAGACAAACCCCCTCCCATTTTCCCAACTGGCCCAGATAAGTGCTAGGATCATTGCATATTGAGAAAGCCAATTGCATGAAATAGCGCTTAACAAAAACAAGTGGTAAACAAAATATTTCTTATCGTACAGATTTATTATTGTTAGTCTAGATCTATTACTATAAAAGTAACAAACACACACAACAATCACACACACACAACCAGTTTTGAAGCAGAAATGAGAAGACATTTAAATTAAACATCCGAACCGGGTCGTGTGCGGTTCGGTCTGTCGTTCGATAGTCTTAGGTTCGATCTTACGGAACATCCGAATCATTTCAAACAAAGAAACAAAATCTCGTAGGTCTGTAAAGACCTGTAGTGATGTATGAGACAGATGTTCTTATTTCTTGATTAAGGACATGTTTTTTTGAAGTCTAGTGACTAGTGTATAGACCCGAGGAGGCTGGTGTTGTGGGCTAATCTAATCTGACTTCGACTATGTATCAATTATTACTTAACATTAGCCACAGAACATTACAAGTTGAATATAATTGATAACAACATTCAGTTCTATAAAATGATACTTTATTAACCACTGGGAACTTACTATTCATTTCTATTCAAAACACAGCTTACTTCTAACATATAACGCCATGCTGGTCTCTTGTTCGCCAAAGTCTACTGCGTCATTACGTTTACCGTTGCTAAAACTATACACAATATATTTAACTAACAAAACTAACCTACTCTCTAAACTAGTACATTACACTGGAGCTCTAGAAGAAAAGTCGTACAAACTTTTTAAAAAAATAAATTGCATTTAAAAAGCGATCATCATTAGAAGTGTCTTTCATTTCTATAAGAACTCGGATGCGAATCAATGGCGTAGTCGGATAGGTCGAAGTGATATTTTGCTAATTTATTTTAGTGTAACCAGGGTAGGATTTCAGTAAATAGAGGCTCTGGGCTGAATTTCGTGGAGGCCCCAAACCTCTTTAATATGATATATAAGGTCATCTGTTTCTTTGGCCAATGGTTAACATAGGCCTGTAAAAAAAAGTAAAGTTTCCATTTCAGACCTTGTGGTTTATAGGGCAGAAATCTGTTTCTGTGGGCTTCGATTAACGAGAGTGTCATGTGGCCAGCACAACGAACTACCGCCTTTACTTTTCCCCAACTAATGTCAGGTACCCATTAGAGCTGGGTGGACTCAGAGGCGCCCAACGATCCCAAAATTAAAAATCCCAGTATTCACCTGGATTCGAACCCGGCACCCCCAGTTAGGAAGCCAAGCGCTTTACCGCTCAGCCATCGCACCGTAGGTCTGTACTTGATTTCTAATATACCAGTACTAGACGCCTCGCAGACCAATACTTGATTCCATACGACTTTACTTGACCTCTTGTGGGCCGATTTATGGTTTGGAGAATAGTAATAATAATAAAAGAATAACTTGGAAGAAAAATTTCTTTCACAGTTGATAAAATAGCGGTCACTTTAAATTGCCCAAGGTCTTATAAAAATGAACTCTCCTTTTTGTGATCGCTTTGAAATCCAACCTCCTCAGATCAATACACTAGGGCTCCAACCTCCTCAGATCAATACACTAGAGCTCCAACCTCATCAGATCAATGCACTAGGTCTCCAACCTTCTCAGATAAATACACTAGGGCTCCAACCTCCTCAGATCAATACACTAGGGCTTCAGCTTCCTCAGATAAATACACTAGGGCTCCAACCTCCTCAGATCAATACACTAGGGCTCCAACATCCTAACATCTATACACTAGAGCTCCAACCTCCTCAGATCAATACACTAGGGCTCCAACCTCCTCAGATCAATACACTAGGGCTCCAACCTCCTCAGATCAAAACTCTAGGTCTCCAACCTCCTCAGATCGATACACTAGGGCTCCAACCTCCTCAGATCAATACACTAGGGCTCCAGTCTCCTCAGATCAATACACTAGGGATCCAGTCTCCTCAGATCAATACACTAGGGCTCCAACCTCCTCAGATCAATACAATACGACTCCAACCTACTTAGATCAATACACTAGGGCTCCAACCTCCTCAGATCAATACACTAGGGCTCCAACCTCCTCAGATCAATACACTAGAGCTCAAACTTCCTCAGATCAACACACTAGGGCTCCAGCCTCCTCAGATCAATACACTAGGGCTCCAACCTCCTCAGATCAATACACTAGGGCTCCAACCTCCTCAGATCAATACACTAGGGCTCCAGCCTCCTCAGATTAATACACAGGGCTCCAACCTCCTCAGATCAATACACTAGACTTAGCTTACCTCTTAAACAAGATTAAAAACAGTCTACATTTATGAATTGTTTCGTAAAATGCAAATTTAGCTTCGACATTTCACGTAAAAGAACTAAAAATAGATATTAGTTTGAATATAAATTAAAAAGAAACCTAGAACATTCTTTGAAGAAGTTATAAAGAATCTTTATAAAAAAATATTATTTTAATAGTGCTTTGTTTTTCGTGGTCACTATTGTGAATGTGATTGGGGTATAAATTTATGTATAAATGTAATGTGTGAGTGCAACTGACTCGCATGGTCCGCCCATGAGTTTGCATGCATCACAAACTCCCTTTATTGTCTTTATTTTAATTAATGTAATGTGTGAGTACAACTGACTTGCAAAGCCCGGGCATGAGTAAGCGTGTATCACAAGGCTTCCTCTATTGTCTAGTTGTCTTTATTTTAACTTTTGTCTTCTAAAGATCTATACTAATTCTATACATTTCTGTTTTCTGTTTTCTAGCCCCAGCTCAAGTCATCTTCTTTCTCTTCGTTGGTTGAAAACACTTACTGACACTAATTGCATGAAATATCTCCAGGGAGATGGCTTCTGTCTTCGCTAACTAATTCATTCTGACCACTGTTAACAAGCTAGGCGTGGGGGGGGGGGAGGAGTGTGTATATGCGGGGGGGGGGGAGGAGAGAGTAAGTCGAAATGGGACATTTTAGGGAGATTGGACATTGTCAATGTAAGCCCCCTAGCAGACGCGAGAGTTTGCGTAAAGATTAGAGATTGTGGCATTGTGGGAAGTGTTTACACGAAGCTTTGAGAGTTCCTTCGCGAGAAATCCAAAATGTAGGAGTTTAAGGAGACGAAATAAATATGTCAAGTTCAGAGGCGATGTTTAACGAATAAAGATGTATTTATGACACCTGCGTATCAATGGCGTAGTCTTTATGGGTCGAAGTAATCTTTTGCACAATTACATTTAGTGTAACAAGGGTGGGACTTCAGTAAATGGAAGCCCCAGACGACTATAATATGCAATATGTGAATGCAATTATTTATTTCTTGTACATATGTACCACTTTTTTTTACACAATAACAGAATTAAATTTTGCATAAAAATAAACTTAATATCTCAGTTGAAATCTTATCTTATCTTATCTTATATAATACAGACGTTACTTCAAAAAAGAAGATGATTACGTCCTACGCGTCATGCATTTAGTCATGCATATTAACCAATGACTTAAATTCTGCCAAGTCACTGGTTTTTCTGGCTAGCTCAGGCAACCCATTCCATGCTCTAATAGCACTAGGGAAGAAGGAGTATTTGTACAAATTTGTCCTAGCATATGGGACGAGGAATGTGCCTTTATTTTTGTGTCTTTCAGAGTATTTTATTAAATTTTGTTTTTGTATTTGAAGATTATGGTTCAGTGTTTTATGTATAATTGCTACTTTACTTTTGAGTCTTCTGTCCTGAAGGCTTTCTAAATTTAGTGATTTTACTAATGGTGTTACCCTAGTCAAATGTGAATATTCGTTTGTTATGAATCTCACTGCTCTATTTTGTGTTTGTTCCAGTTTCTTAATGTTTTCTTGAGTTGAGGGGTCCCACACGGTGGATGCATATTCTATTATTGGCCTAACCAAGGTTAAATAACATTTTAGTTTTATGTTCTTATTTGATTTATAGAAATTTCTTTTAATAAACCCTAATGCTTTGTTGGATTTTTTTATAGTTTCATCAATATGTGGATTCCATGACAGTTTTTCATTTATTATAACACCTAGGTATTTTGAGTTTTTAGTCTGTGTTACTGGTTTGCCATGAATAAGATAAGTGGAATTAATTTGTTTTAGTTTTTTTGTTACTCTTAACAACTGACATTTTTCTGGGTGGAAAGACATGCTCCAATTTGATTCCCATTTCTGTAATTCATCTAATTCTCTTTGTAAAATATCTGTGTCTTGTTTTGTTTTTATTGTTCTATATATTATGCAATCGTCTGCAAATAATCTGACTTTTGTTCCTGAACTAATGCAATTTGGTAAATCATTTATGTAAATTAAAAATAGTAGTGGACCCAAGACTGTTCCTTGAGGTACACCTGAGTTTACTGTTATTGGTGTTGATTTAGAGCCATTTATTATTACAGTTTGTTCTCTCCCTATCAGAAAATCTTTAATCCACTGATGCAGTGGACCGTTAATGCCGAAATATTTTAATTTTTTAAGCAAACTATGGTGGTGAACTTTGTCAAAAGCCTTGGAAAAGTCTAGTAAGATAGCATCTATTTGTTCACTATTATCTAAACCTTTTGAGAAATCATCAATTAGTCCTATTAGTTGTGTTTCACATGATCTATATTTCCTAAAGCCATGTTGGTATGGGGTGAGGACATTATGTTTGTCTAAGTGGTTTATGATGTTGCTACATATTATGTGTTCTAGTATTTTACATGTGATGCTGGTAAGTGATACTGGTCTGTAGTTTCCTGGATCAGATTTTTCTCCTTTTTTAAATAGGGGGGTGACATTAGCTTCTTTCCAGTCCTTTGGTACTCTGCCCTGGTTAAGCGATGCCTGAAAGAGTATTTTGAACACTGGGGCTAGCTCATTGCTTAGTTCTTTGAGTAATCTAGCTGGAATACCATCAGGTCCAGACGCTTTATTTGGTTTGGTGTTGGCTAATAGTTTTTTAATTCCATTTTCTTGTACTACTAAATCTTCTATGTTGTCTACTTGGTTCAAATTAAGAAATATGTCTTTGTCTCCTGGGGCTGAGAATGCTGATGCAAAGTATTTGTTTAGGATGTTTGCTTTAGTTTCATTATCATTATGTATTATGTTATGTTCATCTTTTAATGGCGCTATGCCTGTTGTTTCCATTTTCTTAGACTTAATGTATGACCATAGGTTTTTGTTGTTATCTTTAGATATTACATTGTTTATGTATTCACTCTGCAGCTGTCTGCTTACTTTTTGGGTTAGGTGTTTAATTTTTATATACTTTTTGTAAACTCTTTCTGCCTTGGTTTCTTTAAATTTTCTATATAGGTTTTCCTTCTGTTTACAAAGCTTCTTTAGTCTATTATTAAACCAGCATTTATTTATTTTGTTTGATGTGTATTTAGTTGGTATATGATTTTCTATAATGCTTTTAAGATGGTTTTTAATGAAATTCCAGAGGTCATCGACTGGTTGGTTAATGTCTTTTTCTAATAAGAATGTTTGTTGAAAGTTTAATGCAGCTTGGTGTAGTTGTGTTAGGTTACATTTATTCCAGAGTAAGATTTTTCTTTTGGTTTTTGTATTGGCTACTGCTTTTATCTGACTGTGTATTTTTATGATCTCATGGTCTGATAGACCAGGGATAATATCATAATCAACTACTAATCCAGGTCTGTTGGTTAAGAAGAGATCTAATGTGTTGTTTAATCTAGTTGGCTTTTTAATGATTTGATCTAAACTTAGGTTGTGTAAAGTTTCTATGAAAAGCTCATTTATGTCCTTAAGGTTTTGGTGTTTATCTATGGTTAGTGTTTTCCAATTTATATCAGGTAGGTTGAAGTCACCCATAATCCAAAAAACTGCATTTTTATTTGTCTCTTTAAGTGTAGTAATCTGATTACATAGTTCCTGCATGTATTCTAAACTAGAATTTGGTGGTCTGTAAATGCTGCCTATTATAAGGGATGTTGAGGTGGTATTAATTTTACAAAATGTAGATTCTATGTTTTTTGAGTTAGGTAAGGTAATTTCTTCAGCTATAAGAGTGTTTTTTATTGCTAAAAGAACTCCTCCATGATTATCAGCCCTATCTTTTCTAAAAATTTCATAATTACTATTGAAAATTTCTGCATTATAAATTTCAGGATGTAGCCAAGTTTCTTAGTAAGAATAATTTGCATAATTTGTTATTTACATGGTCGGAAAGGTTTTATAGAGATGAAGCTAGGAAACCAATGGATTTCCCTGTTTCCCATGAAGCATTGGCTCCGTCTTTGCAATTTTAAGAATTTTGTTTAGTCTTGGTTTAGTTTTGATGATACTTGTTTTCGTTAAGATCTCCAGCTTTCGCTGTAGACACGCAATGATTGTACTCTCTCTTTTTGGCGTTACTAACGAACATTCCCTTTCTCTGAGGGATTATAAAGCTTATTGTTTTATTATTCCCAAGCCCCATCCTTTTCTAAAACGGAAACACTCCAGGGAGCAGACTATACAAATTGGTATAAACTTGTTTCTGCGCAGTGGCGTAGCTAGGGTGTGGGAAGGAGGGAGGGAGAATTTGAAAATCCCCCCCCCGGGCCCCCACTTTAGGAGGGCCCCTAATCGAGTGTTTTTTTTAAATTAAATATTAAATATTTTTCTAAATGCAGGGGCCCCCGAAGAGGTAGAGCCCCCCCCCCCGGGCTCCCAAATGATGGAAAGTTTCTAGCTATGCCCCTGTTTCTGTGGCATTGCCAAGTCATCCAATAATGTTGCATAATTGGTAAGCTTGATTTGATCGGCTTAAGGCTTTTAGCAGTTTTTTCTTTTATTTTACCTGTTGTTTCAGTTCCAAGAGCTTAATGTAAAATATAAAACTCATTATTCTAATTATTAGCCACGTCTTGTTAATAAGAACAATTTGTAGACCCCCCCCCCTTCTCTCTCTCTCTAAAACTTCCAAAACTTCACAACAACTCTCCTTTTAGCCATTTTGTCTTCGTTTATTATGTTATTCAACATAATTGCTTGGGATATGAAAAAATAGGAATAAAAAAAAAATGTTTCCAATTGATGAGATATGGCACTCTGCACGCAAGAGATTAAGTTCGGTTACATCCGGGTAGTCTGCCTCAGGCAGACGCAGACATCCACTCATTTATTTATAGATTTGTGGCTTTCCCACGTCTGCGCTGTTCTTAACAGATTTGTTTCGCTAAATTAGTCATAAATGAAAAAATATTGTTTCGTGTCCACGAGGTCGATCCTAGTAGTTCTCAATTTGACGCATACCTAAAGACGGAAGGAGACAGGGGCAGAGAAGCGTGTAAGAAAGCTTAGCAGACGACAGGTGATGACTTGAGAGGATAATTAGTGAAATTGATACTAAAAAATAATTAGCAATTTTAAAAATATAGACACCCATGAATGATTAAGACTAAGACTGCTTTATTTGATCCTTATGGAAATTTGTTGGGATTTCAAGGACTCTTTTCTCATATAAGTGGGACAACACAACAGAAACATACACATAAATACAACAGTTGTAATTTCTGAATCGTCTACCAGTGACTATTGATATCTATTGTTGTCAATATGTAAATAATATAAGAGGAAAATTTACACATCAGCTATTTCAGGGGCGTAGCTATGAATTTTCCATCGTTTGAGGGTCCGGGAGGGGGGTGGATGGGGCTTGACCTCTATTGGGGGCCCCTGCATTTTTATTAATATTTAATATTTAATGTAATAACACTCGTTTGGGAGACCCCACAATTGAGTGCACTGGGTGATTTTTTAAATTCTCCCCACGCCTCCCCCCCTAGCTATTTCAAGAGGATATAAAAAATACAATACGGTTTTTGTCCTAAGTATCTATCTCCTACTATCTCTTAAAACTTATCTTATACTATTCTTTGCTTCATTTTATATATTCTGGTATTTCATGTTTGATATTATAAATATCTCTTATTATCTTATATCTCATATTTACAAAGCCTGTATCAACACTGTCAGTCTTTCCGTCTGTCTGGTAAAAAGTTTGAACCCGCACAATTATTCTTTAGCGTAAACATTACATGAATCAATTTTAGCTGGAATAAACTGGCCAGTGTGCAGCTGAACATTCCGGGCTCACATAGGTCTCACCAGCCACATGAGGAGGCATAAAACCCCAGTGCACAGCACTCAAGACACCTGGATGACAAAAGTGGTCGTCAGCGAACCACGATTTACGAACTATATATATATTCATGAATCAATTGAATTTACTGGTTATAATTTTTTTATTTGATACCTAGAAGGGAAATTAATCCTTTAGTATTCAGAGAAATGGCTAAATATGTCGGGTTTTGTGCTCTTCAATAATTGTACACATTATTTCTCCCACAACCATTCTCGGATCAAGTTGAAACTTTAAAGAATTATTTATTGTACTTAACAAAACTTAAATCAATTTAAAAATTAACCAATTAGTCAATGAATTATTGGTAATTAATGATTTTTAATCGAAAAGGGGAAATAACTCCCATTTTCTTGAATTTAGTTGTAATTATGGAGTTCTTCCCCCTATATACGACCTTATTTAGTTTTTACATCTAAAAAAAAAAAGTTGGCAATTGATTTAGTCGTAAGCAATGTTAAAAGATGACTGTTTCCTTTACCAACTAGTGATCCGTCATGGGGCGTAGTACAGGGATTCTCAGCCTGTGGGTCGCGACCCCTTTTCGGGGTCGAATGACCATTTGCCAGGGGTTTTTGGTCCTCTCTTACGTATTGTACCAAACAGATTTGGACCAGAGATGGTCGACAATTACAATCTAATGTACACAATAAAGGGATATTACTCAGATTGGCATTTTATAAGATAACTCATTAAACAATCGTGAAGCGCCAATTAAATGAAATAAAAATGAGGGGGGGGAGAGAGGGAGGGGGGGAAACATATTTAAAAACACGAACTTATTACCAGACGATACCGAGGGCACCTTTAAGTGAGTGGTAACACCATTGCTTGAAGGTAAGACATATTTTTCCATTGGTAGTTAGGTCTTATTTCAAACGCTTTGCGGAATCAATCATTATTTTATTGGTGTAGATGTAAACTTGTCTTGAAACCATTAATTTAAAAACATAAATAATTCGTAATCTTTTTCTAGTCGATGGCAATACACGGGCACATCTTTTTTTTTTTTTTTTTTTTTTTTACAATGATGATCTGTAGTATAAAGCTTAAAAACATCATAAATTTAAAATTTGATAATGATTTTATAACGTTAGAAAATCGCATCTAAGGCCGAAACAAATTTTATGGTTAAGGGGTCGCCGCCAAGTGGAAAATCGTATTAGGGGGTCGCCGAGCTAAAAAGGTTGAGAACCACTGGTGTAGTAGGTTATTCCCGTATGCACCTTTAGTATCTCTTTACAACCTATCTATTAGCTGCCTCCATTACTTTCTCCCTTAAACCCACGCCCCTGGTTAAGTCACTCTACTTTCGTGTTTTTGACGCAATGAATGTTGTCTCAGAAATGTCTGGAGGCTTTCAAGAACGATACTTGAACCTAGCGATCAAGTCACGTGACTCATCTTTCGTAATGTGGGCTGGATGAAGGATGATTTAATTAATTTTTTTTTAATTTGAGATATTAACAAAATTTCTGCATATAAACTTGTAATAGAAGACACTATATTATTTTTATTTAGATATTTAGAAACATTTATATTTAATAGAATAGACATCAAATTTCTATAAAAGTAATAATAGAATTTCATGACATTTCGTATTTTTTAGCTTTTGTCTACGCAACTCCTCTCAACAGACTAGATTTAGATCTAACCAATCGCAACGCATCATTCGACTGACCTATAAATTAGAATACAAAAATACGTATACCTAGATACTGCATCTACTTCTACAAACTGATGTACTGTGTCGCTTGTCAAACAATGATAGTCCAACTGATTTATTCAAAAATTAAAAAATATTCTATAATGACCTGTAGCTTTACGCATGTCTAGTTCCAGATTTTATAATACTGTAGATGATCTGTAGATCTAGAATCTATTAGGCCCCTTCTATTCTATTTTTTTAAAACAATGTTGTCTACTTGTTCCATATTCGGTAATTGCTTTACATCACAGTAGACCAGGGGTTCTCAACCTGTGAGTCGCGACCCCCTTGGGGGTCGATTGACGATTAGCCAGGGGTCGCCTAAGACCATCGAAAATATGGATTGTTATTGTCTATTCTTATAGTGCTGTGTGGGTGGGGGTCGCGGCAGAGCGGAAGATTATAATAAGGGGTCGCCGAGCAAAAAAGGTTGAGAACCGCTGGAGTAGACCAATATTCAGAATAGTGATTAGGTTTATACATTGTAATCACCAACTCTGATGTCACATTAAAACCCGTCGGAAATATGAACTTTATGGATGCGCAGAAAGATTACGTAACAAAATCGATTCCTAAGCTATTATTGCAAATAAAATTTAAAGAATAATATATTCATTATCTTTAAATTAAAACACATAATAATATGTAAAAAAAAAAAATGTTAACTCTTTCTCCCCGTTATAATTTGTCCACGTTTTGAAGGAATTCTACATTTTGCTCATTACTATTTCATTACCCCTGTTATGATTAAGCTTCAATAGCCTTGTTGTTTGTTATCAGAAAATGTTGTATTTCGTATAGAATTAAAGGAAAATGCATGCTCTTTTTATATAATACAAAGTCAAGTTTATAAAATTAAACATTAATTTAATTCAATGAGGTCAAAATTTTCGATGGTATCGTCGATTAGGAGAGAAAGAGTTAAAGCCCTCAAAGTCTCCAATTAAATTTAATAATTGCATTCCATAGTAGGACATCATCAGTGAAACATACATAACGCTAAAATGCGCCTCATCTTGCGTCAATAAAAAAAAGGAAAGTTCCCCTTTCAGACCTATTGGTCTATAGGGCAGATGATGTAAATGTCATCTTTTTCTGTGGCCTACGGTTAAAATGGGTGTCATGTGGCCAGCACAACGACCAACCGCCATTTACTTTTCCCCAACCAATGTCAAGCACCCA